>OZ035829.1:38333525-38636025 GCA_964034765.1 Knipowitschia caucasica
ATAATCTCAAAGTGTGCGACCACAGCCTTGTCCTGTTACAGATACAGCAGCTCAGGACTCACAGGCTCCACTTTATGTTTCTAAATCACATGATGACATGACGCTGAGGTGAAAATAATCCGACAGAGGTTTTACTTAAAATAAAATGTCTCCAGAGGATGGCTTACTAAAGACGAGAGACGTGCACGAGCCCAGTTCTCCTCATGCACGTTCTGTTACAGGTCACTCCGGGCGTCGCTCACTCTAGCTCTTTCCAAGAACATTTGCACTGTTTCCACGATGTCAGACATTATAGACGTACAGTAGATGACTTTTACTGGAAGTGATTTGAAATGGATTTCTTCAAATAGAATGAACTTTACCTGTGGAGTAGAAACGGCTGAAGCATCAGTGCTTTCAGCGCCATTGTGTGAAAGAATCTCCTTTGTTTGACAGTCACGTATCACCAGAATGATTGACAGAAGAACCCATAGTCTTGATCATGGGTGTCAAAGTCAAGGCCTGCGAGTGAATTATCTCGGGCCCCGGGATATTATTTGTGTTGGGTCAATTATAGCATGTCATTGTCTTCCCGGAGGGTGTGTTCCAATTATCGTGGGATCACACTCCTCAGCCTCCCCGGTAAGGTCTACTCCAAGGTACTGGAGAGGAGGCTACGGCCGATGGTCGAATCTCGGATCCAGGAGGAGCAGTGTGGTTTTCGTCCCGGTCGCGGAACACTGGACCAGCTCTATACTCTCCATCGGATACTCGAGGGTTCATGGGAGTTCGCCCAACCTGTCCACATGTGCTTTGTGGATTTGGAGAAGGCGTTCGACTGTGTTCCCCGGGGTGTCCTTTGGGGGGTTCTCCGGGAGTACGGGGTCGGGGGTCCTCTGCTGAGGGCCATCCGGTCCCTGTATGACCGGAGCCAGAGCTGTGTTCGCATTGCCGGCAGTAAGTCAGATCTGTTCCCGGTGAATGTTGGCCTCCGACAGGGCTGCCCTTTGTCACCGGTTCTGTTCACTGTATTTATGGACAGAATATCTAGGCGCAGCCAGGGGTCGGAGGAGGTCCGGTTCGGGGACCACAGGATTTCATCTCTGCTGTTTGCGGACGATGTTGTCCTGTTGGCTCCAACGAACCAGGACCTGCAGCATTCACTGGGACGGTTTGCAGCCGAGTGTGAAGCGGCTGGGATGAGAATCAGCACCTCCAAATCTGAGGCCATGGTGCTCGACCGGAAAAAGGTGCCCTGCCCTCTTCAGGTGGGTGGAGAGGTCCTTCCTCAAGTGGAGGAGTTCAAGTATCTCGGGGTCTTGTTCACGAGTGAGGGAAGAATGGAGCGTGAGATTGACAGGCGGATCGGTGCAGCGTGCGCAGTGATGCGGTCGCTGTATCGGACCGTTGTGGTAAAGAGGGAGCTGAGCCGAAAGGCAAAGCTCTCGATTTACCGGTCAATCTTCGTTCCCTCCCTCACCTATGGTCATGAGCTTTGGGTAATGACCGAAAGAACGAGATCGCGGATACAAGCGGTCGAAATGAGCTTCCTCCGCAGAGTGGCTGGGCGCTCCCTTAGAGATAGGGTGAGGAGCTCAGTCACACGGGAGGAGCTCGGAGTAGAGCCGCTGCTTCTCCACGTCGAGAGGAACCAGTTGAGGTGGCTCGGGCATCTGTTCCGGATGCCTCCTGGACGCCTCCCTGGGGAGGTGTTCCGGGCACGTCCCACCGGGAGGAGGCCCCGCGGAAGACCTAGGACACGCTGGAGGGACTATGTCTCTCAGCTGGCCTGGGAACGCCTAGGGGTCCCCCCGGACGAGCTGGAGGACGTGTGTGTGGATAGGGAAGTCTGGGCGTCTCTGCTTAGACTGCTGCCCCCGCGACCCGGCAACGGATAAAGCGGAAGAAAATGGATGGATGGATGGATTGTCTTCCCCTTTATCAAGCCATTTCCGGGAGCGGGCAATCAGAGCTGCCACCCAAGTCTCATGGCACCAGTCCCTCGCTGAACCTCTGCAGGTGGTGAGGCCACAGGATGATTGGTGAAAATGGTAATTAATATGTATTGTCCCTCCTTTTCAAATAAATAAATAAATAAATAATAAATAAATAAATGATGGCGTCTGCATCATCGTCGACCTGGCCTTGGTCTTTCAGCGGGAACTTCAGGCAATGTGGGGTTAAGTGTCTTGCTCAGGGACACAACGACAGCAGACATCAGTGGGAGCAGGTGACATGGGTCATGGTGGGCTTGATCCCACAACCATTAGTTTCAAAGACCAGTGCTCTACCAACTGAGCTACTGCCACCCCCTCAGTATTATGCAAAATTGTTATATGTTTGAATAAACATTGAACCATTCCGGCCCTCGCCTTTTGCAAATTAGTTTTTTTGGCCTCTGATGTATTTGACTTTGACATCCCTGGTCTTGGTTTTCCACCCGAAACATCTTCCTCCTCTTATATACCTTTATATCTCACTGCATTTGAACACATTCCTGGACTTTTGTCTTTAGAAGAACTGGAGCGTCCTTTTGTGACGTCAGAGCAAGGGGGCCCAGAGCAGACTGGGGGGGGTCTAATATTAGACCTTTGAGACTGTGATTTAGACTTGTGTGTGTGTGCGGGTGTATGTATATGTGTATCTGGAATGCGTGTGTGTGTGTATTTGGGCCACAGTACTATTTCTGTGCTGCTCCACTTTTGACAAAGACTGGTGTGAAACAGTCTCTGCTCAGACTGCCACCTGCTCCCGGTCCCGGATACAGGGGAAGAACATGCAGGATGGACTGAACCATGTGATCCATGCGCTGGAGTCATTTATACTCTTCTACGTTCATTAAAAGTATTATATTTATTATTCATATACATTCTTACATTTAGACTCAAATGGAACTTTGTTTACAGTCAACAACTTTTTTATGAAATATTTTTGAATCTGAAATGTTCCAAACACAATAAACTGTATGAAATATTTTTTTCTTTTCATATGTGAAAATATCATGTTTCAGTGACAGCTGAAGCAGCCAATCAGTGTTGAGGGAAGCAGAGTGTGGGCGTGGCCTGCTTCTTGTTTCATGATGATGTAATAAAGTGAAAGTGAAACTCACACAAGACTCTTTATTTTGTACAAATGTCAAGTTTACACATTTCAGAAAAGTATATTACACAAACTCTCAGGCACACACACAGCCCCCACGAGGGATCTCACATGAAGACTTTTATAAAACTATTTTATATAAAACAAAGGTCCATCCTGTGAGATTTACACAAACTATTATATATGAAGTTCACAGAGCGTCGGTGTCCTTTAAAGTCTGAGTCCAGAGAAGACTCTGGGTCTGGGTCTGAGCCTGAGTCTGGGTTTGAGTCTGAGCCTGAGTCTGAGTCGGGGTTGGGTTCGTCGGCAGTAGCAGTAGTTCACATGTGGCCATCATAAGTTACTCTAAAATTTTTATATCTTAATATTAAATGATATCACGGTTACACTTTCAGTTACTTTTGGTCCTGACACTAATTACACAGAGTGTGACATCACTCTCTCAGTTTCATCTGAAAAAAGCTTTTTCTCAAACTTAGATGAAGTCTGCAGCAGGTCTCCCAAAGGGACCTGCTACTGCTGCGCACTGAAGGGGCCCGCATGGAGGTCCTCAGGGGTCAGGGCTCCTCAGGGGGGTTGTGCAGGAGGCTGTAGGGGCCGCTGAAGTACGCCGAGCAGGAGGGTCCCAGCTGCCTCAGCGAGGGCCCCTGGGCGGGCCCCTGTCTGTGGGAGCGGCACAGGGGACAGGGGAACTGAGACAGGCCCTCGATGTCCTCAAAGGCCTGGTTCACGATGATGTCACAGCAGGGGCCACAGTACAGGTGCCCACAAGACAGACGCTTCAGGCGGGCCCCGTGAGAGGCCGCGTGAGAGGCCCCGTGGGAGGCGCCAGGACACACACCACTCTGACAGTGTGGCAGGTCGGGCCCCAGGGACAGAGAGCCAGTCAGAGAGCTGCTGTCCACACTGGGCCGGGCACTGCTGAGGGCCCCTGGGGACCTATAAACAGAGAAAGAGGTGAGGGCCTGAGACCTGCACACAGCGCACTCACACACGCACACGTCACATTCTCGGTACAGAACAAGTGACATTAATGAAAGCAGATTTCCTTTTCTGTAAGAAAATACAAGTTGAGTAATCTCCCAGCGCATGCGCCCAGAGTCCTATTATATTATATGACAGACGCCTAGAACAGCACCCGGTCAAACAGTATGTTGACGTCACAGTGACGTATGTCGGGTGCACAGGCCCACAGAGGTGTTGTGATGAAGGCCAGTGCACGTGCGCACCTGGCCTTGGACCTCCAGTCCCTGGACCCCCAGTCCCTGGAGCTCCCTCTGGCCCTCAGCTCTGGAGGAGAACAAGAGCCGCTCACCTCGTGGATGTGGAATCTTTGAAGCAGTCAAAGCTGAGAGCAGCGAGGATTCTCCACAACAGGTCCATGACGGGGCTCATGGCCCTGCAGCGGTCCTGCCGCCAGGCCCCCGGCCCCCGGGAGCTGGGAACACGGCTCTTCTCTCCTCGCACCCGCTGTGAGAGCTCTTCTCTCGGGCTCTTCCCTTCTCTCTCCCGCTGTGAGAGCTCTGATGGCCGGGCTACTCTCTCCTCGATGCCGCTGAGAGCGCTCTGATGGCCGGGATCTTCCTTCCTCTGCTCCGTCTCCGCTGGTCTCTCTCCTCTGGTCCTGTGCTGTTCGGTCACAGACCACGTGGGGGCGCACTGGAGGCTGCGCACGTCACGTTATTCATAGCAAATGATCTGAAACTGATCACCGAACAGTAAAAGATATGGACACATTCTGATTGGAAGAAAACACTGGTGTTTCTTAAGTATCTCAAGTTGATTTGGACACACATCTCACAGAATAATGATGCATCTGTTTCATTAATCCTCTTAAACCAGTGATTGATGATAAGAAAAAGAACAGTTCAAAGTGTGACTGAAACTGCCTAGAAACAAACTAAAAATCTATTTTGTCCTTTTGTCAGTGAGGCTCTTGTCTCTCTCTGGTCCGTGAATTCAAAGTCAATGTCATGACAACCCTTTATTCTGTAAATTGATTGTTAATTATTCTATAATTCAGGATGTGCAGATGTAGCTCTTTTGTGTGCCTTTATATCCTTGTTCTGTACTATTTTCATTATAATATGTAAAGTTTGATTGTAATTGACTTTGGGGGTGCGGTGCTAATAAGCTTTTTGCTTCAGCCCTCTCCTTTTGTGCAGTATTAATACTGTTCAAATAAATAAATAGATGCAGCGGAGTCTGTATTGTTTATTTAAACATGATTCATTCACTTCACACTCTTCATTCAGCATCACTCCCCACTGCGACAAACAAAGGATCTTTTATCTTATTCCTCTGACGTCAGTCTGAGCTCTGTCTGAACATGTTATATTCTCCATGTCTACAGTAACATCCATGAGCGCTGTGACACATCTGTCCAGAAGAGGGCGCTGTGCATGGTTGTTTGTGATGATGGTTTCATGAGAAAGTGCTATGTACTTCCTTATAGCTTTAGATTAGATTTAGAGAGAGGTTACACACAGTCTCACAGTAACACTGACTGAAGCAAAGGAAAACTTTCACTTCTGTTTCTCCAACATGCTTCACTTCAGGACATCAGTGTTTCTGCGAGAGCCTTGGTGACTACAGCTAGCTTTGCTTTGTGTATGAAGTGTGCTAATAAAAAAAGACAATAACATAAAAACATACTTCTCGATTGTACCATGACAAAAACACATGATTGATAAAACTGCTACAATAGATTCTAACGAAGATTTGGCAACTTCTTCATTCCCACATAAAAAACATGACATTTCTTCATTCCACCGCTCTTCATCAATAGTTATGAGAAAGGCACAGTCCTGACGCTCAGCCCCAGAAGCGTTGGCGTCCGGGTGGCGGGGCCTGCTCTGTCTGAAGCGGGACAAACTCTCCAGCTCCCATCTCCATCGTCACCAGGAAGTAGAGGTTGGCGGCCATCATGACGAGGGACGGGAGGAAGCAGAGGCCGAAGCCAAACGCCCGGACACTGCTCTGGAAGGCGGCGGCGACCCAGTACACCAGCCTGAGGGACAGAGGCTGGTCTTTAGTTCAGCCCTCACTGATAAACATACTGTACGTGCTAAAGAGTGCATCATGTACGGTTATGTCATGTATGCATGTTGTTGAGCACTTTGTGTGTTGTTAATATTGTTCATATTGTGTCTCTTTGTGGTTAGGGGTGTTGTATTTTACCGGTATTTTAAACGCTAACTCGACTATTCTATGTATTGATTCTTCGCACTCTGTAAACCTGCGGTCTCTTTGCCACTACGCTGAGACTGCAGAGGAAAGTCAGCAGAGTTCGGTAAATCTAAGCATCTTTAAAACACAAACAAGTAAAGAAGTGTCTCAGGAAACATATCATCAGCTGGATTCAGGTTCAGAGCTTTACCATAACCTTTCTGCTGCTGTTGACTTTATTACTATTGTTAGTCACGTTTAGAATTATGTATTTATGTTTCTGCTGCTGGACTCCTGACTTTCTCCTTCTACTACTCAGTAAATCAGCAGCTATTTACCACCTAAAAAACATTGCCAGGATCAAAAACATAGTGTCTAAAGCAGACCTGGAGATTCTTATCCATGCATTTGTCTCCAGTAGGTTAGACTACTGCAATGGCCTGCTCACAGGTCTGTCCAAACAGGCTGTAAAACAGCTGCAGTACATTCAACATGCAGCAGCTCGAGTCCTGACTAGAACCAGGAAGTACGACCACATTAGTCCTGACTAGAACCAGGAAGTACGGCCATATTAGTCCAGTCCTCAGGTCTCTGCACTGGCTTCCTGTGGCTCAGAGAATAGACTTTAAAACAGCTCTGCTTGTGTACAAGTCTCTCCATGGCCTCGCACCAAAATATATTAGTGACATGTTAGTCCCATATGAACCAGCCCGGACTCTGAGGAGCACAGGGACTGGACTCCTGTTAGTGCCCAGAGTCAGAACTAAACATGGGGAGGCTGCTTTTCAGATTCATGCTGCTAAAATCTGGAACAGTCTTCCTGAAGATGTGAGACAGGCCTCCTCTCTGACAATGTTTAAAACCAGGTTAAAGACAGTTCTGTTTAACTGTGCATACAACTGAGGGATTTTATATTTGTATCTTTCTTTTTAATGTTCTGTGATTATTTATTATTATTTTAATGCTTTCTTGTTTTGTTCAGTACTTTGAGTTGCCTTGTGTATGAATTGTGCTATATAAATAAACTTGCCTTGCCTTGCCTACTATGACCCATGACGCAAAGACAGAAGTTGACAGAAACAGTCCAGTGTGGACTTTAAAAGTGGATTACTTTTGCAGATTTAAAATGTATTGGCAGAGCTATAGATCGACCCAAGAGTTGTATCTGTACTACACATAAATGATGTCATCCTTACATGCATTGGATGTGTTCTGTTTCTGTGCGGCCCTCGACTCAGAGTGGCCTCCATTTGGGGCCCCAGGACATTCTGTATTCTGGTCATAGATAGGTTGCCAATATGGTATCGTTTCACATGACATCACCTCTCCACCTGGTATGAGGACAGTTTCTTCTGTCTCTGGGACCAGGTTTACACTGAGCCTGAGTCCAGATGTATTCTGTCTCCTAGACCTTAGACCAGGGGCCACAGTGGGGCGGCCGCGGCTGTAAAGTGCCAAACTGTGGTTGTGTCCTTAGGCAAGACACTTCACTCAAATTAGAATGAGTCTGGTGTGTTTGTGAATGGTTGGTGGTGGTGGGAGGGGTCAGTGTGCCCCAGGGCAGCTGTGGCTACAGTCGCAGTTTATCACCACTGTGTGTTTGGAGTGAATGAATAATGATGTGAAGAGACTTTGAGTGTCTGCATTATTATCAGTATTATTAGTACTAATAGTATTAATAGTATTAATACATTTTTCTTCATTAAACTGAAGCAGAGTCTGATCATGTTCCATTTATTATCCCTGGTTGTGCGGGAACCAAGTCAATCCAGATAAATAAGTTAAAGAAGAAAAACATTCACTGAAAAATGAACCGATTCATGAACCACCTCCAGATTAGAATCAAGCCTTAACCCACGAAAAGGCAACGCAGACAGACGACTGTGACGGACCGTGACCAAGGACCATGTGAGGACCATGTGAGGACCATGTGAGGACCATGTGAGGACCATGTGAGGACCATGTGAGGACTCAGACATATCTCACCGTCCGAGGCAGAAGAGCACGGTGAGCAGCGGCACCAGTTTGAGCTGGTCCTGGCTCAGGTATGTCGCCATGACGCCCAGCTGCAGGAAGTAGAGCAGGAACAGGTGGGCGGAGTCAGACACGTAGTTCCGGTGCACGGTGACGTCGTTAGAGACAGAGGCCTCCAGGGGGCGCACCTCACTGGAGCGCAGACGAGACACGCCCAGGACCACGTACCCTGCCACAGAGACCAAAGTGTTAGCATCATGTGACTTGAGTGTTAGCATCATGTGACTTGAGTGTTAGCATCATGTGACTTGAGTGTTAGCATCATGTGACTTGAGTGTTAGCATCATGTGACTTTAGTGTTAGCATCATGTGACTTGAGTGTTAGCATCATGTGACTTGAGTGTTAGCATCATGTGACTTGAGTGTTAGCATCATGTGACTTGAGTGTTAGCATCATGTAGCTGAACTTCGAGCAGCAACATCTGTTCATTTATATAGGTCACTATTATATGACTATTTAAATAAACCATGTATATGTTAGTTTATGACCATACATAATGCTCTATAACATTGTAAATGAGTGAGCCCCCTTTATACAGCACGCGCAGAGCTTGAATAGTTAGATTAAACTGTTAATAATGTGTGTGTGTGTATTCAACATTTCAAGCTTCAAACATAAAGATATAAAAATTACTTTTTTGTCAAGAATCAACAACAAGTGGGACACAATCGTGAAGTGGAACGAAACGTATTGGATAATTTAAACTTTTTTAACAAATAAAAAACTGAAAAGTGGGGCGTGCAATATTATTCGGCCCCCTTGCGCTAATACTTTGTAGCGCCACCTTTTGCTGCAATTACAGCTGCGAGTCGCTTGGGGTATGTCTCTATCAGTTTTGCACATCAAGAGAGTGGAATTCTTTCCCATTCTTCCTTGCAAAACAGCTCGAGCTCAGTGAGGTTGGATGGAGAGCGTTTGTGAACAGCAGTCTTCAGCTCTTTCCACAGAGACTCGATTGGATTCAGGTCTGGACTTTGACTTGGCCATTCTAACACCTGGATACGTCTATTTGTGAACCATTCCATTGTAGATTTGGCTTTATGTTTTGGATCATTGTCCTGTTGGAAGATCAATCTCCGTCCCAGTCTCAGGTCTTTTGCAGACTCCAACAGGTTTTCTTCCAGAATGGTCCTGTATTTGGCTCCATCCATCTTCCCATCAATTTTAGCCATCTTCCCTGTCCCTGCTGAAGAAAAGCAGGCCCAAAGCATGATGCTGCCACCACCATGTTTGACAGTGGGGATGGTGTGTTCAGGGTGATGAGCTGTGTTGCTTTTACGCCAAACATATCGTTTTGCATTGTGGCCAAAAAGTTCGATTTTGGTTTCATCTGACCAGAGCACCTTCTTCCACATGTTTGGTGTGTCTCCCAGGTGGCTTGTGGCAAACTTTAAACGAGACTTTTTATGGATATCTTTGAGAAATGGCTTTCTTCTTGCCACTCTTCCATAAAGGCTAGATTTGTGCAGTGCACGACTGATTGTTGTCCTATGGACAGACTCTCCCACCTCAGCTGTAGTTATCTGCAGTTCATCCAGAGTGATCATGGGCCTCTTGGCTGCATCTCTGATCAGTCTTCTCCTTGTTTGAGATGAAAGTTTGGAGGGACGGCCAGGTCTTGGTAGATTTGCAGTGGTCTGATACTCCTTCCATTTCAATATAATTGTTTGCACAGTGCTCCTTGAGATGTTTAAAGCTTGGGAAATCATTTTGTATCCAAATCCGGCTTTAAACTTCTCCACAACAGTATCTCGGACCTGCCTGGTGTGTTCCTTTGTCTTCATGGTTCTCTCTGCGCTTTAAACAGAACCCTGAGACTATCAAAGAGCAGGTGCATTTATACAGAGACTTGATTACACACAGGTGCATTCTATTTATCATCATCAGTCATTTAGGACAACATTGGATCATTCAAAGATCCTCACTGAACTTCTGGAGTGAGTTTGCTGCACTGAAAGTAAAGGGGCCAAATAATATTGCACGCCCCACTTTTCAGTTTATTTGTTAAAAAAGTTTAAATTATCCAATAAATTTCGTTTCACTTCACGATTGTGTCCCACTTGTTGTTGATTCATGACAAAAAATTTAAATTTTATATCTTTATGTTTGAAGCCTGAAATGTGGCGAAATGTTGAAAGGTTCAAGGGGGCCGAATACTTTCGCAAGGTACTGTATGTACTGTATATATGTGTCTGTATGTGTATGCATATGTGTATATATGTATATGAAGATATTAGGATTGAAATACATGGTTTTCGGATTGAGATACGTGGCAGTGTTTGTGTGGGTGTGCGTGTGTTGTGTGTGTATGATGTACTATATCATTATATATATATATATATATATATATATATATATATATATATATGTGAGTTAACAATTCATGCTTGAGTTACGCTTGTTACATTTTTTAATTTTTTTTATTTTCATTCTTTTTTATTGTTTTGTTTTGTATTGCTGATGTAAGCCATCTTATTTGTTATTTGTAATTTTCTTCTGTGGTAAAGGACCCCCTTGAAAAAGAGAGTTTATCTCAATGGGGCTGTCCCATGGATCTATTATAATAACTGGATAGAGTATTACTAGCTTGTAGCTGAATAACTCATGTGCTGCAGACTGAACCAGACTAAATTCACGTGGGCTACCCAAAATGCATATTAAAACAGCGCAACCTCAGCTGACAGAGACCCTCCTCTTTCATAAAGGTCGGATTTTGTGGGGATTTTAGTGTCCCTTGTCATCCTGAACTTTTTTCTTCTTAAATCCTTCGGTTTTGTTTAAATCCACACTTTAGTGCCACAAACTCTGCTCGTCCGGCTCTCGCTCTAACTCCCGCTCTGATGAACTGCTCTGATTGGTCAGAGCGCGGCCGAGCCCCTCTGTGCACGTGCGTGAGACCCGGTGTGAGACCCACACACGCGTGTTTGACGCAATGCATTATGGGAGATCATCCACTGCGCAGAACCGGGAGGACCAGACGATGCCCAAATACAGGCGAGTTTCCCATAGATCTTTGCGAGTTCCAGGCGACTTCCGCTAATCTTTCAGCCCCCATGCCGTCACAAAGCGCCACTGAGCACAACCATTCATTTGAATAGGGCGCCATCTTGGATCGCCGGGGCTTGGGCTATCTTTAAATAAAAAAATAAAAATAAATGTGACCAAAGTGTTAGCATCATGTGACTTGGAGAACATGTGTTTCTGGTATAAATGTGTGAATTTGACCAAAGACAAAGAATGCGGAGAGTGTAGCTCGACTTTTTCCACAGGATCTGACTCTGAAAGAAGAATCTGTTCATCTGTGAGTGACTCTTCACCAAAGACTGTTCCAGAACTACATTTAGCATGAAACTGGACTTACTCAAAAGCTGATCTGCAAATCTGTGTTATTCCCAAAATAAAAGTCGCTCATGAGGAGCATAGATCTGATGCTAACTCTGTTTTCTACGGTCAACTAAATCATTCGGGTCTGATTCTGGACCGAGGCATGTTTCCGATCGTAAAGACACTCACCCAGAGCAATGAGGAGCGTGGCGAACACAGAGCAGCGCAGTGTGTAGACCAGCCTCATGGGGGCGTCCTGCATCAGCGGGGCGTCGAAGGGCAGGAAGACATACCCCCCCCACACCAGGAAGGGGAAGAGGAGCGCAGAGGTGCCCAGGGACACCGCCATCTTCAGGAGGAGGCGCTCTCCGCAGCAGTGGCCTGTAACAGTACACTGCAGGTTAGACCATTATTATATATACTAACTATACACATATTATGACATAATTTATTATATACATATAATGACATAATATATTACATATATGTATTATATAAAGACATGCACTCACACATAGCCACTCTAAGCTCAGGGCTGCAGTTCACACATGTACCTGTAGGTGGCGCCTCCTCCGACCACTCGTCCTGGAGGAAGTGCTGCTGGATGAAGGGCCTCCTCTCTGCCTCTGTGTCCCATGATTCTTTGAGGCAGATGGGGGCGGGACTAAACACTTGAGCTGCTCCAATGGGCAGAGTGTTCTCGTCCCAGGCCCCGCCCACTGTTGGTGACATCACCTGGCTCTCTGTCCAGCTGTTAGCCTCTGCACACTTCACCTGTGACATCTGCAACAGCAGCACAGGGACATGTGACATCACAGACTGTATAATTCTAGAGGACGTTCAGTTTACGTTCTTTGGCGCTGTCCTTAACGCAGAGAAACACTTAAAGCAGCTGCATTTGAAGTCACCACAACAACATGATGCACAGATCATTCACAGGATGAAGTTCCACTTTCTGTTGTAAACTTTTTCCCACTGGTGCACGCTCAGAACGAGGCCCTGGTGTAATGCTCTCCGGGCCCCATTTGGCCCAGGGGCCCGAGTTTGACACCAGTGCCATACACTGTATGGATAACACAGACACATGCTAAGAACTCTGTGGACATCACATGTTTATCCTTTGCTCCTAATAAGACTAAAGCAGAATGAATGGTGCATTCCCTTCAAACCTCGGTCCTGTGCCTGTCTGAGTGGGATTTGCATGTTCTCCTGGTGCCAGCATAGCTTTCCTCCAGGTGCTCCGGTTTCCCTGACCACTAAACATGTGTACCCCGTAACACCCTCCCCCATCCCAGTCCTCGCTCTAGAGCCAGCACTTCCCTGAACAAGATTCAAAATCCTCCATGGGACTTTCCTGGTTAAATATAATTTGTCAAAACAATGTATAAACAGATGATTTTTAAAATATTGACAAATCCTTGTCCTGGATTGATATAAAGAAAAATAAAAGACATTTTCTTTCCAATCTATTTTCCAAAATTAATACACTGCAAGATGAGCTGTGAGACAAAAGATCAGAAATAAATAATATATTTTTCTTAATAAAAGATAGTTTTGAATAATGGTTTTGTATTAGTAAAACCATTAGTATATTAATAATGGTTTAATCCTCTGCTCTGGACAGCAGTGCTCTGGACAGCAGTGCTCTGGACAGCAGTGCTCTGGACAGCAGTGTAAGTAGTAAGTAAGTAGTAAGTAAGCTTTATTTATATACCGCCTTTCACAGACCAGAGTCACAAAGCGGTTTACAATTGTTATTTTTTGGGCACTTGTCTCTCACTCCACACAGAGATGGGAGCGGGGTCTGGACAGCAGTGCTCTGGACAGTAGTTTTTGGCTGTTTACAAACATGTTATATTTTATTTCTTTTGAATTTACTCATGTTGAGAAATATGTTTTTTCAATATGATTTCGTATTAAATGTGACATTTTCATCTCATTATCATATAAAAGAGCAATAACATTTAATAGTTATAAAACCACTATCAGAAAAGGTTCCACCCAAACATGAAAGGTTTACTGTTTGCACAGGAGGATCCACAACAGCGGTGATTGTGAAGTTATTAACTTTCATTTATGGCTCAGGACCACAGACTGAACAGGAAGTGGATTCTATGAACACATATGACGTCACTTTTATAATTCAGCCAAAAGGCCCATATTTATAGTGTAAAACATTAATATAATATACACAGATCCAACACGGACACAGGACAGAGACTGTTTAAAGGAACAGCATTAGCACATTTACAGACTATGATCAGCAAACAGCCTCTGGGCAGTTTCAGCTCCAGGATCGATACTGTCCCGATTCTTCCCAAAGTACAAGAGAACCACAGAAGAACAGGCGCGTCCTGCCGCTCATGGACACAGAACAGAACTTCAGAACAGACACACGCTCCTCTCACCTGTACGCTGCGAGCACCGCGGGCACGCACCTGCTTCACCTGGACGTGCACCGGAAATGCCATACGAACGACGTTCAACAACTTAGCACCACGTGATCAAGTAAATACAAAAACTATTTACAAAAACAAACCGTTTTTATAACGAAGAAAACTTTATATATATCATATACAATCAGTTATACATATATTATTTATATAATTTAATATACACATCCATTTTCTTTCCCTTAATCCAGTTTCTGGGTTGGGGGGGGCAGTCAGAGCTGCACCCAGTCCACTGAGGCACCAGCCCCTCACTGATCCTCCTGCAGTGGTGAGTCCACAGAGCAGAGATCTTTCAGTGGAAGCTTTCAGTGCAAAGTAGGGGTTAGAAGTGTCTTGCCCAGGACACAACGACAGCAGTATCAGCGTGGGAGACGTGAAGTAGGTCTTATGGGGGGCTTGAACCCACACCTCAGCCCAAGGCCAACTGCTCTACCAAAACTGAGCTATTGTCGTACACATTATATTGTATATAAATAAATGTTAATCAATAGAACTTCCAGAAAATAACTTATTTCAATATATTGAGTTAACATAAGGAACATGAATACGTTTTTTTTCTCTTTTGTTATTGTCCTGTATTTATTGTCATTTGTTTTGCTTTTATTCTTACCGTTTTTATTTTTATTCTATGTTCAGATAAACATTCAAAAACAAATCGGTTTACTTATGTGTTATGTTACAGTTCAAACATGTGAGGTGTATATGTAAGAGACTAGTTTACACAATGAAATAAAAGTGGCTGAAATATGAAGCGTCACATGGTGCGGAGGAGGATCTTCTGCTGCAGCATGAAACAGACCCTGTGCTTAACTATTCAATTCCAATTATTCTTATATTGCTCTAAATCACAACAGTTATCTTGAAGAACAAAGCTGTTGATTCACCAACACAGATCAGAAAATCAAACAGATCAAACAAAAGAACTGCAACAATAACAAACACAAAGAGCCGTTGGTCCATGAGGAGCAGAGACCACTGTTTTACGTGATTGTGGCGTGTCCTGGATCATCTCGTCGTTAGGACCTCCTGCATCAGAGGAACAACTCTAAACCCAGAGGGAGACAAGTGGAGAAACCACAGGGAGGCCCACATTGATGTTGCCAACAGGCTGTAGACCCAGGACTGAGGCTGTTGATCCAGGACTGAGGCTGTAGATCCAGGACTGAGGCTGCAGATCCAAGACTGAGGCTGTAGATCCAAGACTGAGGCTGTAGATCCAGGACTGAGGCTGCAGACTCAGGACTGAGGCTGCAGATCCAGGACTGAGGCTGTAGACCCAGGACTGAGGCTGTAGATCCAGGACTGAGGCTGCAGATCCAGGACTGAGGCTGTAGATCCAGGACTGAGGCTGCAGATCCAGGACTGAAGCTGTAGACCCAGGACTGAGGCTGCAGACTCAGGACTGAGGCCAGGGTTTCTATCCAGCCTTGTACAGACTCCCACTCCTGAACTGCTTTGGGAATCAGGTAAAAACCTTTTTTGAAAGCCTCTGTCTTTCTTGAGTTTGGAAACTGATAAATTCTCTTTCTGCTCAAGTTTGAAATCCAGGTCGATCCAAGAACACTCCATTAAAAACTAAGTGGAGTAAACATTATTTATTCATATTTGGAGAGATAAAAACTGGAGTGTTTAGGACAGATATAAAAACATAGATATTAAAATACATGATTGTGCAGAGAACATTCAGAGGAAAAGAGGACAAAGACGAGACAAAGCAGCACAACACACAAAACATGATAAAATACTGTCTCCTCAAACTCAAACCTATGTCTTTTCTCAGAATGGTCACTTTAGTGTGAAGTCGGCCTCTTAAAGCTTAGAAACGAGCTCATCATTGTGAACGTATTTGTGTAGAATAAGTTAGGGGGCTCAGGGCTGGTTCTGCTCTGGGCTGGATTAGGACCACTAGACTCATATGATAAAAAGTGTAGACTGTTCTTTAACTGAAACTGAAAAACTTTTTTAATGTAGCCTCCGGTTTCCAACTCTTTATATTTGGATATTTTCAAACCCCTGAAGAGATTTTACTTACGGGCGGACTCCTACTTCCTGCTAATACTCCTATCAATTAACCTTTTCTCATGTCAAATTTTGAATCAAATAAGTAAAATAATGATTAATAATTTGGGCCAATTTTTTGACAGTAACAAACCTGATTGATTGACAGATGATATATGTATTTACATGTAAAACCCAAACTAACCAACTGCACTTCACATTTGGTAGACCCGAGTACAGTTTCAGTCGGAATAAGCCCAGTCCCAGCCCCAGTCCTTTCCCTAGACCCAGTCGTCTGAGTGCCGCCCGTCACTTGTTGTAGAACTTCTTGTTGAGGAGGAAGATGAGCAGGTTGACGTTGACTTTGGCTTTGTCGAACATCCTCATCACGGCCACACCATCGTACTGCAGCTGCAGCAACTCCTGAACACACACACACACACACACACATTTTATAATGGAGCTGCACTTTCCCTCAGAGGAATTCTAACATTAAATCTATTGATAGTAGGGGTGCAACGGTTTGAAAAAATCTCGGTTCGGCTCGTATCTTGGTTCAGAGGCCACGGTTCGGTTCATTTAAAAAAAAAAAAAAAACTTTTTAATAAACACGGCTCATGTGGACTTGGCACCTTGCAGGAGGATCAGTGAGGGGCTGGTGCTCTGTGTACTGGCCCCTGACCTAGAAATGGATTAAGGGGAAGGAAATGGATGGGCATATTCCATCCATCCAATTATGTCTTTTTAACATAATTAATGAAAACAACACAAAGTGCAACATAAGAAGGCACTTTATGAGGGTATTTACCGTCATATATTAAACCACCTTCCTGATTCTCTCGAGGAGGCGGCCCATTCTGGCCCAGTCCAGCCTCATTCACTGCATTTATTTAATTTTTGGCATTATCAGTTGTGACTGGGATATTAGTTCTGGGCCTTTGTCTTCCATTCCTCAAGTCTGCGTGTCAGAACCTGCGCTGTGTGCCTGTGTGACTGTCGTAGAGGGGGCGTGTCTGCAGCGCCGGACTTTATCTCCCAGTCTGCGGTGATGAAGTTCTCCGTTCCGCTTATGGATCTATTATAGGTTCCGCGGGACGTCCAAGCGTCAGTCGTGAGCGCAACTGTGGATGAGCGGGAGAGTTGACTTTAGTCAGGTCTGACTGTGCATAAAGGGGCTGCTTAAATGCAGCGGCAAATCAAACCGCGGATCACGTCTGTACCGAACCGAAGACGTTGATCCAAACGAATCACGGATCAGTGATAAACCGTTGCACCTCTACTTGATAGAATTTGAAACTTGCTCAGATCTGTGGTAAAAAAGGACCATGAAAACATAATTTCTTGAACGTTTCTGAAACTTAAAACACATTTGGGCTGAGAACAAGAACACTGACAAGCGCTAGCACCGAGACATTAGCATCTACTGCGCCTTCAAACTCAGACCGTCATCATATTCAACCCACACTAACCTTGAGTTGGAATGATCAGGTCAACACGATTGGCTGTGTGCTCAGCTCATTCAAACATTTGTGGAAAGAAAATCATAAAACAACAACCGTGTGATGTCATTCAGCACTGAGCTTCTTTGGCTCTAAAATTTGCCCTGTTTGGCTTTGTCTCTTTTGTTTGGAGCAGAACAAAGGAGCACCCAGAGCGTTGTTGAGTGTGATGAACAGTTGTCTGTACCTGATAGGTGAGGTTGAACTCCTCCATCTGGACTCCCAGGAAGCGAGCCTTGACCCTGAAGCTGCCCTTCTCTGCACCGGGCACGATCTCAAACTGTACGTTCTTAAACCTGGACACAGAAGAAGAACTCATGGCACCTACAGACTCTGCAGCACGGGGCACGTACAGACTCTGCAGCACGCGACACCTACAGACTCTGCAGCACGCGGCACCTACAGACTCTGCAGCACGCGGCACCTACAGACTCTGCAGCACGCGACACCTACAGACTCTGCAGCACGCGCACTACAGACTCTGCAGCACGCGGCACCTACAGACTCTGCAGCACGCGCACGCGGCACCTACAGACTCTGCAGCACGCGGCACCTACAGACTCTGCAGCACGCGGCACCTACAGACTCTGCAGCACGCGGCACCTACAGACTCTGCAGCACGCGGCACCTACAGACTCTGCAGCACGCGGCACCTACAGACTCTGCAGCAGCGGCACGCAGACTCTGCAGCACGCGGCACCTACAGACTCTGCAGCACGCGGCACCTACAGACTCTGCAGCACGCGGCACCTACAGACTCTGCAGCACGCGGCACCTACAGACTCTGCAGCACGCGGCACCTACAGACTCTGCAGCACGCGGCACCTACAGACTCTGCAGCACGCGGCACCTACAGACTCTGCAGCACGCGGCACCTACAGACTCTGCAGCACGCGGCACCTACAGACTCTGCAGCACGCGGCACCTACAGACTCTGCAGCACGCGGCACCTACAGACTCTGCAGCACGCGGCACCTACAGACTCTGCAGCACGCGGCACCTACAGACTCTGCAGCACGCGGCACCTACAGACTCTGCAGCACGCGGCACCTACAGACTCTGCAGCACGCGGCACCTACAGACTCTGCAGCACGCGGCACCTACAGACTCTGCAGCACGCGGCACCTACAGACTCTGCAGCACGCGGCACCTACAGACTCTGCAGCACGCGGCACCTACAGACTCTGCAGCACGCGGCACGTACAGACTCTGCAGCACGCGGCACCTACAGACTCTGCAGCACGGGGCACGTACAGACTCTGCAGCACGCGACACCTACAGACTCTGCAGCACGCGGCACCTACAGACTCTGCAGCACGCGACACCTACAGACTCTGCAGCACGCGGCACCTACAGACTCTGCAGCACACGACACCTACAGACTCTGCAGCACGCGACACCTACAGAAGTGGTGGAAGTAAGAACTCAAAAGATAATTTCACAACAACGTACCCTAGAGGTGGGGGAAAAAATGTGATATTTGATCCGTTTCACTGGTAGTGTCAAAGGAAACTAACATTCAGGCTTCATCACAACTGGTTCTACACAACACTCCGTCCTCTGAATACCATCTAAAGCAGGCATTTTAAACACATTTGGCCCACGAGACAATTTTTAGTGGCCCTAGTAATGATTTTCCATCATTTTTATCGCAGTAATTTGCAGCATTGATAGTAAGGGGCTACTATGTTAGATAGAAATCACTTTTATACTTCTGCCCCCAACCAGCTCTTATGTTTTTAAATTTGTCCCCCAACCAAAATGAGTTTGACATCCCTGATCTAAAGGGATGGTTCAATTTCAGTTTTCATCATTATACCAGACCTTGATTATTACAGTCCTCGTCGTGTTCATCTGAGTGACAGACAGTTAAACAGTTTGTACAGACTGAGACTCACAGGGGGTTCTGCTGGTCCATACACAGCACTTGGATACATTCAAACACACACTCATACATACACAGATTCATTCATACATACAGGGGGTATGTAGAAAATGGACTTTACTGTGTCTGTGGCAGGTCCTGGATCTCCAGCAGCACTCCCTTCTCCTGCAGCCTGGTGGCGCTGTAGCTCAAGGTCTTGTTCTTGGCCTTGGTGTCAGGGGCAGGGCGTGTGCTGAGCTTGTCAAGGCAGGAGCTGATGTAGTGTCTGTAGAAGTCGGTCTGTTCGCTGTGGAAGCGGCTCTTGGCCTGGAGGCTGCTCAGGGTCTGGGTCAGCCTCAGCAGCTCCCCTCTGCGGCGCTGACGGTGCAGTCTCTGCTGACGGATGTCCTACACAACACACACACACAAGATCTAAGAAAAGGCGGAGGCAGATCTGGAGAAGGGTACTAAAATACCCTCAATGACCAAGCAAGTAAGTAAGTAAGTAATCTTTATTTATATACCGCCTTTTCACTGCAGATCTGAGTCTCAAAGCGGTTTACAATTGTTAATTTTGGGCTTTTGTCTCTCACTCCACACAGAGATGGGAGCGGGGTCGCCAGTACAGGAGGCGCATGCTAGACATATTTTTAGTGGTAGGGGAAACCGGAGTACCCGGAGGAAACCTACGCAGACACAGGGAGAACATGCAAACTCCACTCAGAAAGGCCCTGGTCCGACCGGGATTCGAACCCAGGACCTTCTTGCTGAGAGGCGAGAGTGCTATCCACTCTGCCACCGTGCCGCCCAAGAACCTGATGGTCACTCTGCCTGAGCTTCACTATGAGGGGAGAGAACCTTCCTGGAGGCAATAGAACCTCAGAACAGAGCAAGGTTCTATGGTCGGATGCTTCAGTGGAAAACAGGAACTGAGCTCAGTTTAAAGTGTTTAAGCAAATAATAATAAGTGTAAGT
Source organism: Knipowitschia caucasica (assembly GCA_964034765.1). Taxonomy (NCBI): domain Eukaryota; kingdom Metazoa; phylum Chordata; class Actinopteri; order Gobiiformes; family Gobiidae; genus Knipowitschia; species Knipowitschia caucasica. The sequence continues at coordinate 38,353,920 of OZ035829.1, forward strand.
TAATAATGCATTGGTTTTATACAGCGCTTTTTTGAACACTCAAAGTCTCTTCATATGTCATAATTCATTCGCTCCAAACACAAAGATGATAAACTACTACTATAGCTACAGCTGCCCTGGGGCACACTGACAGAAGCAAGGCAATCGGTCCACCACCAACTTTTCTCTCTCACACACACACACACACGCACACAGACACAACCAGTTTGCCACTGTGGCACCTGGTGTTCCCAGAGGTCTCCCATCACAGTACTAACCAGGCCCTGTCATGCTTTAGCTTAGCTTGTGAGGTCTGACAGGATCTGGCTTATCTTTGTCCAGCAAAGGGTGTTAATAGTAGTGCATGTGTTATTTTCTTTTTAATCAAATTTTAAAGACTCGTAAATAGGGTATTGTGAAGAAAATGTTTTGGGAATTTTATAAATTTTGGAATAAGTCTGTATGAGTATGAATGAGACACAGTCAACAGTTTGTATCGGTCTTGGACACAGACAGTAAATATTAGGATAAACGGCGTACATTCATACTGAGGACAGCGCCCTCTGTGGTGGAAGCCGGCAGCAGTTTGTATCTGTACCTTTGCGATCATACTGAGGATGGCGCCCTCTGTGGTGGACGCCTGCAGTACTCCTTGCGCCTCCAGTCGGCGCAGGTTTCTCAGGATCTTCCTCTTCTTCTGCTCCAGACCCAGACTGCCGTTGGCCATCAGAGACTCGTTCCTCTTCAGTTTGTCTGGACTGCAGGCGTCCTGCCGAGCGCGACTCTGCACCAGCCAGTTGTGCTGCTCCAACTGCAGGGGACAGAGCATGTAAGGGCATAGTGTCCAGCTAGCTTACATGTTCAACTCAGCTGCTTCCAAACACTATGAGTGACGTCAGCACTGTCCGTCCTCTCCTACCTCTCTGTATCAGGACAGGTCTGACGCAGTAGAGATGTGACTCATACAGGACACGCCATAATAACATGTTTGAATTTGTGGAAAGGCAGCTTCTTTACAGTTGAATACAATAATATTGGTCTGTCATCCCACAAACTAAGTTAATGACAGCCTTTATCCATTGCAGTCAATCTATAAAAGGTGTGTCTTATACAGGTGCAGTGGTGACCTGTTGTTGGGACGCAGAGCAGCGAAGGATCTGTCCCAGTGAGTCGCCGGGCTGACTTCGAATCACATCGATGATCATCTGCTTGGTGCTGTAGGAGAAGCACAGGTGTCAGAGTGGTGCTGTAGGAGAAGCACAGGTGTCAGTGTGGTGCTGTAGGAGAAGCACAGGTGTGAGAGTGGTGCTGTAGGAGAAGCACAGGTGTCAGTGTGGTGCTGTAGGAGAAGCACAGGTGTCAGTGTGGTGCTCTAGGAGAAGCTCAGGTGTCAGTGTGGTGCTCTAGGAGAAGCACAGGTGTCAGTGTGGTGCTGTAGGAGAAGCACAGGTGTCAGTGTGGTGCTGTAGGAGAAGCACAGGTGTCAGTGTGGTGCTGTAGGAGAAGCACAGGTGTCAGTGTGGTGGAGAAGCACAGGTGTGAGAGTGGTGCTGTAGGAGAAGCACAGGTGTCAGTGTGGTGCTGTAGGAGAAGCACAGGTGTCAGTGTGGTGGAGAAGCACAGGTGTCAGTGTGGTGCTGTAGGAGAAGCACAGGTGCAAGTGTGGTGCTGTAGGAGAAGCACAGGTGTCAGTGTGGTGGAGAAGCACAGGTGTGAGAGTGGTGCTGTAGGAGAAGCACAGGTGTCAGTGTGGTACTGTAGGAGAAGCACAGGTGTCAGTGTGGTGCTGTAGGAGAAGCACAGGTGTCAGTTTGGTGGAGGAGAAGCACAGGTGTCAGTGTGGTGCTGTAGGAGAAGCACAGGTGTCAGTGTGGTGGAGAAGCACAGGTGTCAGTGTGGTGCTGTAGGAGAAGCACAGGTGGCAAGTGTGGTGCTGTAGGAGAAGCACAGGTGTCAGTGTGGTGGAGAAGCACAGGTGTGAGAGTGGTGCTGTAGGAAAAGCACAGGTGTCAGTGTGGTGCTGTAGGAGAAGCACAGGTGTCAGTGTGGTGCTGTAGGAGAAGCACAGGTGTCAGTGTGGTGCTGTAGGAGAAGCACAGGTGTCAGTGTGGTGGAGAAGCACAGGTGTGAGAGTGGTGCTGTAGGAGAAGCACAGGTGTCAGTGTGGTGCTGTAGGAGAAGCACAGGTGCTGCAGCAGACTGACCTGAGCAGCAGGCCTCTGCAGTCCGGCTGCTCCTGCTCCTCATCGAACATGTCGATCTTGTTGGCCAGAGTCAGAGACACCTCGGTCTTTCCCACAGACGCACTGTGCTCAGCATCACTGTCCTCTGCACACAACACAACCATCATGACACCACAACATCTACACACAACCATCATGACAACACAACATCTACACAACTGGAAGTAACCCTAACCTCAGAAGAGGTGCAAGAACAAGCCTCTGAACAAAGAACAGGCCACAGCTTCTTCAGAGAAACATGTTTGTTTTGGAGCATGACGACTCATTAATGGTGGAAAAATAAACTCTGTTCAGTATCACGATATTTTTACACAATTAAATTGATACGGTAGAGAGAAGTAGATATTTAATGAAACAATTATCTGTTTCACTTTCCGGTTTTCTCTGAATTTACTCCGGTAATTTACGTTTGTGTATTACATCCACAAGGTGGCGCTGGTTGCAGGCTTCGTCACAACTGGTTCTACACCAGGTGTTTTTGAACTACCTCCTCAGTGTTTGCTTCAGTTCATGTACAGACCAAAATAAATGTCACAGAGACAAGAGTCTTATTTTCCTCCATGTTTGTAAAGTCTTTGAATAATACGAGTGACAGGGATCACAATATATCACAGAATCCAATCACAAACTGTCTGTATCGCAAAATGAGAATCACAATAATACTGAATTGTGGCCCAAATATCGCAATACTACATTTATTCTAATTCCCACTCGTTCCCATAACGCAAACAACACTCACAAAAGTCAGTTAATAAACAAGATTCTGTAAATCAGTGGACGGCACACATCACTGTTTTGTAATAGATTACACCGAAAATATACAGAATATCCATCCGTCAGTCAAAAAATAAAAGTGTTCAAAATACCATAATTTAAATAAAGCAAAAACATAAATATCAGCAGATGTCAGTGTTTGATGGTTTCACCTGCAGTTCCACTCAGCTCCTGTAGGGAGGGTACGGAGCCCAGGTCCCGCAGCAGAGCTCTGAGGGGGTCGTTCTGGTCCGGACACAGGACTGACTGATGGTCCACCAGCAGCTGCACACAGGGGGCGTTAGAAGCACTACTCCTGTCCCTCTGGGACTCAGTCACAGCAGTATCTGTCACCGAGAACATATTTGTTTTTTAAGACAGAAAAATCCTTGCTTGACAATAGTTCACTCTTCATTCATAGGAAAATTGTTTTCCCGCGAGATATTAGCTTTGAAAGTTTTTGTTGTGGCTCTTTTATTGTAGAAAGCTGGAGGCGGGCATTATGAACAACGCTCCCTCAGCAGTCGTCTGTCGCAGCGGTGAGAACCACTCTAACCCTAACCCTTCCCCGACCACAACATGTGAGGGGTATTTTTTCAAGTTTGGATCTAGTGTATTTTTGTGTGTGTACCTGGTGTGTGTTGATGAGCTCGCTCAGAGAGATGTAAATGACAGGTTTGTTCACGTTTAACAGCTCAGAATACTCGTCCACACTGAACCGGTCCTCTGGCTCTGGGACGTCGCACACAGCAGCGAGGAACCTCCTGCCACACAAACACACACTTTCACATGTTGTGTAGCAGTTTAACAACCCTATGAGGGTTTAACCTGTGTAATAAAGACAGGGTTCATTTAGGCGTGTTCCATTCACAGTCAAATGCTCGGAGATGAACTGGTGCTGAAAACATCGCTAGGCACTGGCAGCAAGGCAGGGATGCACCGATACCATACGTTTGTACTCATACTCGTACACATACCACAGGTCGCGATGCCAAACCATTTTAAATGTCAGTTGTATTAGTTTGACGATTTCCTCGGGATAACACAATGCAGTTCTCGTATCAATATTAGTACTACAAGTACTCAAAATAATGTATTTGTACCCATATTGGTTTTGAAAAAAGTGCTATAGGTGCATCCCTAATTCAAAGTAATATCTGATCCGAGACGAATCTGGCCTGGATTTCCAACAGTAAGTATAGAGGCAATGCACTAGTCATTACAAAAATAGAAAAAAATCCATCTTTGGTAATGTAGAATCCAGCAGCATCCACAGTGTATATATCCTCAGTACCTGAACTTGAGGTGCGTGGAGCTGATGTACTGGTTGAGCATGCGCACATGGTAGCCGTCTCCATGGAAACACTTGTTAGCTGCTCCGTGTTGCAGCATGCGGGCGATAGCGGCTAACAGGTGTCTCTGCTCCGGGGAGAGGCTGGAGCCCACACTGCGATCCAGGACATCGAAGCCATCAGGGGCCACCACCGCAGGGTTCATGTAGCGGTAGTACACCAGGTTCCCCACCAGCTGAAACACACTCATATGTCATCTTTGATCTGCCATCACAGACTTTCTGCCAACACCAATCCTGGACCCGGCCCTGGAGCAGCCTGTCCTTGCAGCTGCTGAGTCATCACTTTAAGTGCAGCACAGTGGAATTTTGGCTGTTACAGAAACTATGTTCTGGATCAACCCCCACAGTTCAGACAGAAGGCCAAGGAGAAGATTATATTTGATGATTTATGCACTGTGGCTTTGATAAAGGCTCGGGGTGGAGTGAACTCAGATACAGAGGCTGGGAAAGAGTTTCTTCTATATGGGACTCCCATCTAATGGTCAAAGTGGGAAATTACATTACATTACTTACATTACAACTGTGGTGGCGACAAACATACACATCTGTGTCCATGATGTGTAAACCCCTAAACACACACACACACACACACCTTGTACAGGTCGTCCTCAGAGGCCTGGGGGAACTTGGCCCTGAGAGCGTCTCTCAGGACTTTGGCCGTGTAGCGCAGACCATACCTACTTAGGACAGACACAGTTCAGTTTGAGGGACACAAAAGACACAGCAACAACGTGGGATTTCCATTTGATGACAAAAAATAATGCTACTTCTTTAGTTGTGCTCATAACATACCCTGCACCATTTTCCATTTCATAGAAATTGAGTTACCATGGCAGGATCGCAAACTATTCAAATAGTGATATCACTTCTATCATAACTATTTATACCATCTTCTGCAGGCCTCAACAACAGTGCAGACATGGAAACTTGTGTGTGTGTGTGTGTGTGTGTTTGAGTGCGTGCGTACGGCAGCAGGTGCAGATTCCCCATGATGGCCTTGAGCACTCTGTCCGTCAGGTTCTTGAGGTTGACGATGGCCACATCAATTCTCCTCTGCACCTCTGGGTGGGACAGGGCTTCCTCTGGAGACACGTCGTATGGAAGAGAACTGCAACACACAACACACAGGCTCTTTACACAACATACAACACACAGGCTCTTTACACAACATACAACACACAGGCTCTTTACACAACACCCAATTATACACTTCCATATTTTTGTATGTTGTTATTGTTTGGATAATAACTCAAAGTACAAAGTATAGCCCCTCATTGAAGGTTTGTGGTTTGTTCGGAAAGAGGGTGGGTGAGGTGGGACTCGCCTCTTGGTTCCAGTCTGCGTCTCAGTCTGGTTCACCCAGGCCTTGTAGACCTCCAGAGGGTCCGTCCTGATGCTGAGGTTCTGCTCCAGTAGCAGCTCCTTCAGGGCGGGGCCCAGAGCTTCTCTCAGGGCATTGTGACCTCTGGCGTGGCGGTAAAAGTTCACCAGCATCTTAATGACTGTGGGGTTTCCAGTCACTATGTCCTGAGGATGGTCCACCTTCAGCCTAAACACACACACATACATGTGAAATGTAGTGATAGAAACAAACTGTTCAGTGAATCGATTTAGTTGCATTGAAGATGTTTTGTGGCTTGAAAGTTATTATCACAGCTTTAAATAAAAGTTGGTCGGGTAAGAAACACATCTAATGGTAAAACTAGATTGTCTAATTTGGCCACGTGGGTGCCAATTCCGGCAGAAACACACTAACAAATTAACCATTTTGGGAACGACTTTTGACATTGCTGCAGTTGTGATTTTAGGCTACATAAAAAGAAGACCAGTAATGCCAGGTGACTTGGGTTCTGGTCCTGGAGGACATTGAAGGTTCTTCAAAATAATACATTGACGTGGACTGACCTCAGCACTGCAGTCAGGGCGCAACATGTGCAAAAACCTAAAGCTTTCTACAACGAAATATTGGCTTCCATAAACCTTTAAGGTTTAAATCCAATGAAACCAAAGCCTAAAACACTCTGTAAATGTTTGTTCATTTAAAGAGAGAAAAACTCATATTCCTGAGTCCTGTGTCCAATGGTGTGAGGTTGTGCAAACGGCCAGTGGAGGTCTAATGCTTGTTTTAGCCCATGGACCACATGGAGGTGGTTCTGGTGCCGTTCCCTGCCATAGGACAGAGCAGAGCCTGGGGTCTTGCCAGAGCCTGGGGTCTTGCCAGAGCCTGGGGTCTTGCCAGAGCCTGGGGTCTTGCCAGAGCCTGGGGTCTTGCCAGAGCCAGGGGTCTTGCCAGAGCCAGGGGTCTTGCCAGAGCCAGGGGTCTTGCCAGAGCCAGGGGTCTTGCCTGATCTCGTAGCGGAGAGCCTGGGTGAAGAGTTGCAGGAGCAGGAAGGCCTCGCGCAAATCGGAGCCGTAGTTAAACAGACTGAACACCAGCATCTCCATGAAGGCCGTGGACCTGCTCTGGGGCATGAGGAACACCAGCTGGGCCAGGTACCTGGGCTGGGTCTGCAACATACATACACCATCACAGCACTCAGGACCAAAGCACATTATTGACAACAGCTTTGACCCTTCACAATATGGCAATATCCCAATGTGGCCCTGCGGAGAAAATTGCTCAAAAATGTGCAGTAAAGTATAGTATAGTTACTGCACTAGTACTAATGTTTTGTACAATGCATGATGTGAGCCTGTACTAAATGAAAAAAGTTCATGATGTCTTCTTTCATGTTCAATGCTCAGAAGGTATTCTTGGGTTTCATATGACGTCGGGGCAGGGGCGCAAATGACAAACGTGGGACAGGACCAGACCGGACGTGACGCACCCTGGCGGTGCAGTCTGCCGGGTATATACACAGAGATACTATAGTAGAAGAATAAGCGCCAATATCTTAGCTTGCAGTCTTCACTCAAAATGCCATCTTTTTGTGCGGTGTACGCTTGTAGCAACCGCGCAGAGTTTCTTCCGTGTTCCAACTGTGGTCTCATATAAAGGACATTTGAAAAAATCACTGGAATGAGGCGGGCAAGGTGGATCAAGGCTTTCCCAGATTAGCGCCCCCTGCATGCCACCCAAATGAAACGCAGCAATTTTTTCCAAAAATGCCCGAAATCAAGATTCTTGAGAAATATTTTTTAATACTCCCTTAGAATTGCCAATTAAGATTGTTACAACAACCGTACACCGCACACGATGAGAGCCTTTTGAGTCCAAAACAGACATGATTTACATGGTTTTCAATGGGAGCAAAACTGAGTTGTCCCACCTCTGCTCATTTGCCACCTACAGGCCAAGTTAATGAAACCCAAGAATTAGTATCAGTATGTACCGGTAAGTAATCTGCAGTAGGATGATATATATCTGCTGGTGCCCTCCTATGTGACCCACCTGCAGCAGGTAGAACAGGTGCTGGTACGCCTCCAGACGCTCGCGCCGCTCTCGACTCAGAGCCTTCAGACCTTTGCTCTTCTCCAGATCCATCATGTCACACAGCTGCTCCTTGTTCTTCTTGGTCAGCCTCTTACAGTGAGAGGCCACCTCCTGAGAAAGACCAACATACAGCCTTTAGGAGCCTCGTCTCACACACACCTGTATCTCTGTCTGGCTCAGTCCACCAAACTGGGTGGTTTGTGGTTTGTAATCGGTCTGGACAAACCGAGTTGAAGGTCAGTTGCATTTATACAAAGAGAACTTCAAACTGCGTAACTTTGGGTTAACCCATCGCCTAAAGCCTCCATCAACAGTAAACAACTTCATCACACGGCCAGCGTGCACACATAAAAGATGACGTGAGCGATGAACAACAACCAATCATGGATAAAACATGAATGAAGCAACAAGACATGACAATGGCAAATATGTGTGTGTTATAGAAGGTTTAACTTCCACTACAACAAAGGGGGGATTTCCTGATACCAGAAACAGAGGGTCCAAAAATTTAATATATAATATAACCAATACTTGTCTGAGACATCTGACTGTTCTTTGGTTCTGAAAATAGGTTCTCCAAGACAGTTCTAATTGTATGAGTCTCACCTGGATGGTGGCCCGGTTGCGGACCAAAAGACCAATCTTCAGGTCCATGAGGTCCAGGTCGCTCTCCAGCTGTTTGTTGAAGCGGATGCTCCTCACAACGTCCTGTCGCACTCTGAGAAGCTCCGCCTCCTCCCTGATGTCAGCACCGGACAGCTCCAACAGGTGAGCGAACTTCCTGATGACGCGCAGAGGGGGCGTGGCCGAGTGCACTGTGGGAAAACACACAAACACACCATCTACAACATAATACTGTTGTGTAACCATTACCAAAATAAGCACAGATTGTGGATCTGGGCAGATCTCATAAAGAGCTTCAACACTATCAATGAACAGTTTACAGCAATTCAAACCTTTTCCTTGAAATAATTTGAACTAAATCAAAATAAACCTTAACCTTCAAAATAACAAATATTCTGCATTACATGTGTTCATTAGGCTCTAAAAATAACCTAGAGAATATTTACTTTTTTGAAATGTTCATTGGAATCATTCAACGCTGTTCTAATGAAATGACGGCTGTAACACGTCATTTCATTAATCAAAAAGAAGAGATTCTTTAATTTTTAGTTACATGAACAGCAGTTTCTCTACATCGTCAACAATTACAGTATGTGTGTGTGTTTAAGGCCTTTTATTTTCCAAACGACTGATTGTCCAACTAATGGATGATCACATGAGTCAAATGTAAATTAGGTCTAATGTTCTTATAGAGTAAGACATCCAGGGAGCAGAGCGTTGGTGCTTACCCAGCAGCCTGTACTCCGCTCGGGCCTTGTTGGCCCTGAAGAAGGCCTGGATCTTCACCACTGCTCCCACCTGAACACAAAAACACCCGTCTCTATATTCTGAAGAGGCCTCTTCTACCTTTGGTCCCATGTGTTTATATATGACCCACGTTTCGTCTGAAGAAGCGCAGTCTCTCTCTGTACCTCTTCCTCAGCCGCCACATGCGAACCATGGACTGGATCTGCAAACATCAGTACAATGTTTACACCTGGGACAAACGCTGGGAGCCTAAAGTCAAACGTAACATTTTCAAGACTTTTAAAATTAAGATTAGAAAAGCAATGAAGAAATAAGACAATCTCCGCATCTCAACCATTACTGTTACATTTCAACAACTTATTGGTCTGGAGACTTCATATTAGTCCCCTCTCTCTTCAAGAAGGGGGACCGGAGGGTGTTTTCCTCAGCCTAAGGTCTACTCAAAGCTGATAGTGAACACATATGGAGTTGTTGGCAGGGTATGTGTGTCCGAGTGCATTGTTGTGTGAAACAACACTTACCTTGACCACTGCTCTCCAGTTCATGTAGAGGTACTGCAGGCGGCAGCGGTAGGATTTCTGAGCCAGCAGCCTCCTCCAGTGGGACTACACACACAAATGTGCTGGCTTTAAGGGGTTGTGGGGATACAAATCTACAATGGTCATGAACCGAGACCAACTTCTTAAAGAACAATATGATGTATTGTAGGTTAATTACATCAGCATTACATTTTTAGAAAGATAATATATGTGAATAAAGTTATAAAATGGAAACTGATATGTTCTGGATCAGTGAATCCTGGAATATTCTAGGAGCCACTCCTTCTGAAGGATCAGGAGCATGAAGAAATTCCGATTTGAACTTTTTAAAATTAACTTTCAAAGCCCAAAAACAGCCTAGTCTTGATTCGATCTACAGCCTCAGTCCTGGTTCTATATAGTCTCAGTGCTGGTAGTCTCAGTGCTGGTTCTATACAGTCTCAGTGCTGGTAGTCTCAGTGCTGGTAGTCTCAGTGCTGGTTCTATACAGTCTCAGTGCTGGTTCTATACAGTCTCAGTGCTGGTTCTATACAGTCTCAGTGCTGGTTCTATACAGTCTCAGTGCTGGTTCTATTCAGGAGGTTTCTCATGTTCTCCCACTGGGTTTAGAGTTGTTCCTCTGATACAGGAGGGTCTAAGGACAGTGATGATCCAGGGGCTCTGGTGTGTACTATCTGCACTGTCTGGTCCACACTGGAGTAGTCTTGCAGTTATTCCAATGTGGTTCTACTGCAATTGGAATATAAACTGCATCTTGTCATCAGTACCTGTAGTGTAACCACTGCTCTGGTGTTGTCCATAAAGTGCTGCTGCCTCCTGTTCAGCCGTGTTCTCAAGAGGAAGCCTCTGGCAGCAGCTTGCAGACGCACCACCAGCTGCTCCCTGCACTCCCACTGCAGACTGCGACTGTGCTGAGAGAAGACCTGGGACACCACCGCCTGAGGAGCACAGGGACACAGAAACACACCTGTAAGTGAGGATGTTTCTGTATTCAGCCACCAAGAGACCAGGGGAAGACCCAGGACAGATGAAATTATGTTTCAGCTGGCCTGGGAACACCTCAAGATTCCCCCAGATGAGCTGGCGGAAGTGTGTGTGGATCTATGTGTGTCGGCTTGGACTGCTGCCCCAAAGACCCGGCAAGGAAATAGATGAATGGTTAAAGCTGGGGTTCTCTGCCATTTTCCTGGTTGATCTCACCTGGATGTCTGCTCGGCTCAGCACCAGGGGAGAGGCCTTGTCCTTGGGCTTCTCCCAGCTACCCTCCAAGGTGCTCAGCTGGAGGTAAAACGTGGAGCCATCGTCCAGAGCAGTGTGCACCCACGGACTGGAGGCTGTGGTCGAATAGACACAAAGGGCAGAGTTCAGAGGTCACAGAGACACAGGACAGTCTCTCAGTATGACTGGGTCTCTCTCCTCTGAGTGAATCATGGACACAGTTTGAGAACAGGCTTAAACAGTCACCTGTGCGAGGCCTCTGTGTGACGAGTGCGGCCAGCTTCTCCTGATACTGCGCAGCACAGTGGGGCAGCAGACTGGACAGGCCCAGCTCCGGCAGAGACAGCACTCTGAACGTCTGAGACGGTCTCTGCTCACGGACTGCCTGGCTCACCGCGGCGAGGGCCAAGCACGCTGCAACACACACTTACTGTTGTGGTTTACAGGATAAAACCCCAAACTATAGCACCAGTTTTTGACCATCACGATAAAGCTCATTCTACTACATTCTTTGAGCTTTGCTCAAACTTGCTGCTGCTGTGACTCGTCCTGCTCCACCAGGAGCTACTCCACCTCTGCTGCTGCATTAAGACATTAAGTCCTGTTGCATTTTAATACCGTCATTAGCTATTTTTAGAATAATCCATTTATCTGTGTTTCTGCTGCTACTGGACACCTGAATTTCCCTACGGAGGTTCAATAAAGTATCTATCTATCCATCTATGAAAATATAAATTATATTTATAAATGAGATATTTGCTTGCTGGTGAATCCTTCATGTCAGCCTGAGGAAAAGTACTCACTCTTAAGTGCTCTCTGAGTCTCCTGATTGGCTCTCGTCACTTGCTCCTGGATGTCTGGCAGCCACAGCGCTGCTCCCGGGTCACGGGCCAACTATTGGACAGAGACTGTCAGACCAGGGCCCACTCCCAATACACAGTGAAAGTGAACATTTACTGTAATTTTGTTTGTTTGAACCATGTATTGTGGAATCAAAATAAATTCATGATGATGATTCAACAGAATTCTATAATAATGTGTACATTTCATTGATCCATTTGTGTTTATGTAAATATGGTCTTGATTATATACACTTAAGAACACACATTGTGAATATAAAAGTAGAAAAAAAATAAAATAATGCATTTGGGTCCAAGGACAGTGGTGATGATCCAGAACACTCAACGTTCAACCACATTTATGGACATTGGTACATAAAGGCCAGATGACCCATGTCCCTAAATGTGAACGTGTGTCCATGTGTTTTCATTATTGAATTTCCTGTGTTTGAACTGTTTGATTCTCTGATATAACTACTGTTGTGATTTAGAGCTGTACAAAATTACATTCAATGGAATTGAACAAATGACTGTAAGATGACTTGTAAGGTCCAATTGAAGAAATGCTGATGGATAAAAACTGTGTGAAGGTGCCAGTGACCTGGGCTCTCTGCCTCTGGGCGCTCTGCAGCAGGGACAGGTAGCGGCTGGCATTGTTGGGGACCACAGAGCTCACACCCAGAGACGGCTGCTTAAGAGAGGACAGCAGCCTGGACACATGGCCCTCCATCACCGCCTCGTTCACCAGGGACACACACAGCAGCTCTGCACACACACAGAACATGGTCACTCACCGGTGTTACAGAACAGACACTTGACAGGAAGAATAGAGCATTGGTGGAGTGAGGAGTGATCTGATTAGTACGGTTCTCGTTTTCACTCATTTACTTTTAGCACCACAATGCAGCATCGCAGTACGGATGTTTTACAAAAGTCATGGGGCTGGATTATAATAAACACACACACAGACAGAGATATACACAGACTCACGCTGCTCCTGCTCCTGGGCCTCAGAGTTCACAGAGAGGATCTGCTTCTGCAGCTGATTCCAGCTCAGTGCGGCTCCGTGACTCTGCTGCTTCAGAGACGTCAGCGCCTCGAAGTATCTGGAAAGTATCAGTGTCTCACAATGTTCAAATACATTCTAAAATATTATCCAACCTCTTTGAATCAAATTCATGCATTAATATTTATGGACATTGGTCATGTGCTCCTTATGGACCGATGGCTCTGTGTGTTTGCTATCATTGCATTTCCTGTGTCTGAACTGTTTGATTCTCTGATCTGTGTTGTTGAATCGACAGCTTTGTGAAGTCCTCAGAGAAAACTACTGTTGTGATTTAGGACGATACACAAATAAATGGAATGGAATGTGTTGATCACCTGTGCAGCAGCTCTGGCTCCACATCGCTGAGAGCGGCAGCAGAACTGACCAATGAGCAGTTGAACTTGTGCATAAGCCCCGCCTCCAGAGCCTCGTTGATGACAGCCACAGAGGTCAGCATCTCCACGGCAACAAAAAGCTCCTCCTGCTGCAGCGCTCCCTGGTGGTCACAGCATCTCCTCACGTTCATGAATTAGCTGAGACCCTTTTAATTCACTCCAAGTTGAGACTAATTGATTGCCTCGCTCAGCCTGACTTAAAGCCGGAGCATCTAACTTTTCAGTTTCAAAAATGTTGTTGGTAACAGACACAGGTAAATCACCTCATGACATTTCCAAGAATCATGAATGGTGTCAGTGTAAGACCCTTTGGCCAGAGAGCTGAGGTGGGGTTCTCGGACTAAGAAATGTGTTACCATAATTAAAATTATAACGTGTTCAAGTTTACAATATGACTTCACAATGATGTAGAATTAGTCAGTTTTATTTTTGTTGTAGTATTGCTTTTTTGTATAAGTAACTAATGTAAACGATCAGTTAACATTAGGCAGAGCATCTGGATGGCTGCATTCCATGTAGGATGGTATGTGTCGTTAGGGCAAACCCATAATGTTCTGGTCAGAGTTAGGCCTCAGTCACCTGTGGGCTCTGCCTCTGCAGCTGCTGCAGCTCAGTGTGGTAGAGGCTGGCTGCGGTGGGCAGCACTGGGGGCAGCTCCAGGACTGGACTCATCAGAGTGCTCACTGTCAGCCTGGCATCTGAGCCCTGCAGACACTGGTTCAGCTTCAGCAAAGCCCCCTCCACTGGAACGATTCACACACAAGAAAACCCAAGAGCTTTACAAGACAAGGAAGGAAATTCCATTAACATAAAACAGCAATCTGTATTTGCTCTTCAAATGTAAACAGAAAAAGATTGTTGCACAGAGCATCAGGCGACACTCACTGTGGCTCTTCTTCTGAGCATGGCGGTTGGCAGTGGAGATGGCCTCCTGTAGCTCCTCAGGGTCCAGAGGGTCCACACAGCCCTGCTCCTGTGTAGGACACAGCCCATTGGGTTAAAGGACATATTTCAGATTATTTTTCCAATTTTAAACTATTTTTTTACACAAGCAGCAAAGCTGGAGTACCATGGCTTTCTGCTGTCGGTCTGAGCCCAGCTGCTCCATGTAGCACAGGGCCATGTCAGGACGGAGGCCCCTCAGGGACAAACAGGGGACACTAAGAGCCGAGAGCAGAGCCAGCTCATCACAGGAGTCTATGGCCTGGTCCACCTGCTCCACAGCCCAGTGCACTGAAACACAACACATACTACACTCTAGATGGGAAGACACACAACACTCTGCAGCAGGTCAGCATGACTGTCACTCTGGGACTCTGAGGAGCACAGGGACTGGCCTCCTGCTGGTCCCAGAGTCAAGACTAAACATGAGGAGGCAGTGTTTCAGATTCAGGCAGATAAAATCTGGAACCATGTTCCTGAAATTGTGAGACCGGCCTTCTTCTCTGACAGTTCTATATTATGTGTTTGCAATTTCAACGGTCTTGTTAAGTCCTCTGAGATAACTACTGTTGTGATTTAGGGCTGTATAAGAATACTTTGAAATGACAATGTTCAAATCCAGGTTAAAAATAGGCTTATTTAGATGTGCGTAAAATGTAATCAATGAATAAATAATGAATAAAATACAACTTGAATAGAAGCAGCTCCTATTTGAACACAGGAGTAACTGAGTACTTCTGAACTCACAGTTGACCATGTTGATGCTCTGCTGGATTTCCTTTTGAGTCAGATACTCCTCGTAGATGTCCTTCTCCTCTGCTCCTCCCTGAAACAATCAGGACAAACACAACCTTAGGCGGGTCCATAAGGGGCAGAGACCACCGTCCATAAATGAGGTTGGACGTTGAAGACACACAAAGGTAAATTATGAACAATGCGTTACTCTTACTCGGTTCTTTGCATTGAGAGCCTTCTGCCTCTTGCTCTGCTGCAGTAGCTCCTGGTACACTTCCCACAATGAATCATTCAGGTATTCTATCATGGCATTGGGATTCCTCAGGGCCTGCGCTGTCACCTCCAGCTGGCCCTTGTCCACCGCCTCATTTATGGCTATGACCGCAGCATGCACTGCAGACACAGGCAGGAAGCAGGTTAGCAGCAGGTAAGAGAGCTGATTTGTTCTGGTGGGCTCATGACCAGTCTGTCAGATGTTAAAGGAGCTTCCACAACCTCTGAAATCCTAGCTGTGTTCTATGACCAGAAGAAAATACGCAAGATATGTTTAACAAAAGAAAAAACATTTTTATATGCAGCAGATAACAATTAATTTCCCAATAAATGATCATGTAAGTCATACAAATTCAAATATCAGCCACTAACACCTGGAAAAGGCATACCAGTATATATCGCATTTAAATAATTTCTCACTCTAAAGCGGCAGGGAAGAGTCCAATAAATATAGCCCTTTATTCGTCCCACAGTGAGGGAATTTCATCAGATTGTTGTTTAGGTACTTTTCAAATGTTAGGTACTTTTAAAATGTTAGGTACTCCAGCTTTAACAAAAATGTCTTTGTGAACTTTGCATTATGAACTCCATGTCTGCTGTGTACTTTTAACATTATCATCAATAGATGTGTAATGGAAAGGAATAGAAAATATGTATTGCCATTAGGGCTGGGCAATAAACCGAAATGTAGGCAATGAATTGGCTTTTGAAAAAATCGAATTTGTTAAAAATGTGAAAATCGTGAAATAAAATGAAGGATATTGTGAGAGCAGCACATGAATTATACTTACAATATCAGCACAGTCCGTGCAACACTTTTGTATCACGTATTGGGGGAAACAAATTAATAATAGTTTTGAAACTTGAATATTGAGCGGAAAGATCAACAAATAATTTTAAGGGCAAAGTTTGTCTTTGGTGACTTTAATGAAAAATGATTTAAAATCAAAATTGTCCAAAGCAGGAAATAAAATCAAGATTTTACTTTTTTGCCATATCGCCCAGCCCTAATTGCCATATTAACATTTATAATGAGATGGTTTCATCTGCCAAACAAAAATCTGACTCTAATCTAAGCAGATCCGAGGCAATAACAGGTTAGGACCTTTTGATCAAAACGTTGATTCGAGGGAGAAAGATGCAGCTAAATATGGTCTTCCAATAACAGTCTTCCTGAGGGTGTGAGACAGGCCCGTGCCATTTAACCCTAACCATGTTTGTACATCTATTTATAAAATGTATCGCTCTTTCAACCACCATTTTAACAAGAGTTTTGAGAACAATACTTTATGTCTCAATATGTAATTATTGTATATTGTAGTTTCTGGTGAAATATCCTCATATTGATCCGTTATACATTTAGATTAATCTGCAACATTTAACGGTGAGCTTGTGAACCACAACAGTCCTGTCCGTACAAACCTGCAGCCTGGTCCACCGACAGCTCGTTGGCCAGAATTCCTCCGATTTTATTAAACACTGGCATCTGGATCCCGTACTTGTCCAACTCCAGCTTCACATTGTTAATCTCCTCCTCTGAAAACAGAAGCGGACGTGAGGACTGCAGTACCGACTCTGGACTCCAGGTGCAGAGTACTAGTGCAGAGTACTGATGCAGAGTACTGGTGCAGAGTACTGATGCAGAGTACTAGTGCAGAGTACTGGTGCAGAGTACTGGTGCAGAGTACTGGTGCAGTGTACTGGTGCAGTGTACTGGTGCAGTGTACTGGTGCAGTGTACTGGTGCAGTGTACTGGTGCAGTGTACTGGTGCAGAGTACTGGTGCAGAGTACTGGTGCAGAGCACTGGTGCAGTGTACTGGTGCAGAGCACTGGTGCAGTGTACTGGTGCAGAGCACTGGTGCAGAGCACTGGTGCAGAGCACTGGTGCAGAGTACTGGTGCAGAGTACTGGTGCAGTGTGATGTCTCACCTGTGAACTTGACTTTCCCGTAGAGGTCATGTATTTGAGGAGCGAGTCCGAGTCTGTGCAGGTAGAAACTGAGGAGGCACAAAACCAGACTCAAACCAGAAACAATGCACCAACACGGTCTGTAATCAGAGGTCTGTGGGACTGGGCTTTGTTTATCTGGTCCAAGTAGAAATACACCCTTTTCGCTACTAGTACTGTAAAAAAATGTAATTAGTTCGGTTAAATTTTTTGGGTCTTTTGTTGACTAAGCACAAGAGAATATGGAAGTTGGAAAGTGGAACAGTGTCCTCTTTCACTGTGACATTTCACTAAAACTGCAGTTTCCTCAGTTGTATCCCCTCCGACCATTCAGCGAAGTTAAGTAATCCGTTCTGGTTCGGCTCCAAATATCAAGAAATTAAAACCGGAGCAAGAGGAATGTTTAGAAAATGTCATCTCTGGCAAAGATGTGGTGGCTCTACTCCCCTAATTCAGAGGTAAAAACGGTTTGTGCCAGAAGTTCCTGACATCATGGAGGGCGCCAAAACCAACCCCAGCTTTCTGATAAGGGACAATTTTGTAACATATTTCCAATAAAAAATGAACTCCAACAAATCAAGAATAACTGTTTGGTGTGGAGATGTGTCACATATTCTGTTGTGAGTAATTTGAGTAAGACTGGGACAAAGACTTACCTGAGGGCGTGGAGGCAGTAGACCACACGGGGCATGTTCTTTTTGTCATACACGTCTGTGGTCTCTGGATGAAAGATCTGCAAAACCCAAACACACTCCTTCACAGTCTGCAAGTCCAAAGTCCAAGGCCGTAAGTGAGCACTGGTCCAGACTGGACCGGAGAGGATTCATGGTCCGAACCAAGCGGATCAGGCAAAAATACACTGGAGGAATGCTAGCAAAGAATTCATCATTTTACGTTTTCCTCCACCTCTGCTGCTGTGACCTGAAGTTCTGTTTGCCCCACTGTGGCATCAGGCTTAGGCTGTAAAGTGCCAAACTGCTGTTGTGTTTTTAGGCAAGACACTTCACCCACATAGAATGAGTCTGGTGTGTGTGTGAATGGTTGGTGGCGGTGGGAGGGGCCGATGGCGCATACTGGTTGCCTCGCTTCTGTCAGTGTGCCCCAGGGCAGCTGTGGCTACAGCAGTCGTTTATCACCACTGTGTATACAGTAGTGAATGAATAATGACATACAGTGCAAAAAGTGCAGTACAAAACCAATGCATTATTATTCTTAAAATCTGGACTCCAATGTTGGGGGACAAGTGACAGAACTCACCGCAGGCAGGCCCAGCGCCGTCATGGCTGCTCTCCAGTGGTTTATGTTATCAGTGTGTCGGAACTGCAGCCCCAGAGCCTGAAACACACACACAGAGAGAAACACACACACACACACAGACCGCAGATTAGTAGATGAGATGATACCACGCCTAAAACAAACTAGGCTTTTTAAAAAATTCTATCTTCATGCCTACTTACTTCTATGAGCACTGTAGTCACTTCTATGCAATAAAAACACAGCAGTACCGTTTTACCACTACTTTGAAAATAAATCTGAGCCTCACTAAGCCCCACATTATTTTATTGTAGATCTACATGACTTTCCTGAATTACCTTTCCTTGGAGTAAAAACAGTGATCCGTCCCCTTAAAGCTGACATGTTTTCAGGTATGAATATGGCAGGTTTAATTAATATCAAACAAATTAGAAAAAAAATATTTTTCTAAAATTCTTTCAAAACTGCTTTAATCCCAAAGAGCTGTATAGGCAGCTGAAATACTGAAGTGCTTTTTGCAGATCTTTCAGGATAGCAGCACACAGTCTCCTTCAGGCCTTTGGTGGAGCACACCTGGTATCTGGCCTGTGGAGGAGCTCACCTGGTATCTGGCCTGGTCCATGTCATAGATCTTCTTCACTGGGACGGTGTCAGGGGTGAAGTGGTGTCCCAGTTTGGCCAGAATCACACCGTTCCTCAGAGACTCCTCGAGCTCTGTGGGAGGGGGCAGTTCCTCGCCAAGACAGGCCTCCATCCACCTGCAAGACCAAGGCAAGACCAAGGCAAGACCAAGGCAGAGAAGAGGATCAATGTTACTGCAGCCTCCACAATAAAACACCAAGATTTCAATCTTTTTTATATATGTTAATTCCTACTGTTTAAAATATGTTTTGGGTGAACAATATTGGACAAGGTTCTCTTTTTTTTTAGGGGTATGTCCTCGAGAAGCCGCTAGAAAGACTGAATCAGAAAAGCAGTAACACAGAGGGTGACTGACCGCTTGGCCTCCTCCAGGTGACACAGGTACTGATAAGCCACGCCCTCAACTCTACGCTGGTCCATCTCCTCTGCGGTCAGCCGCTCATCTGCAACACACACACACACACACACACGTCTTTGAGTGTCCAAAAAAGCGGTATATAAAACCGATGCATTATTATTATTATTATACCACAGCACAACACAACACACACAGACACAGATAGTCATGAGTCTTGAGGGACACTTTCAGATTTCCCACCCAGTTGTAGAGCTGGCCGATACATCCTAATGAATCTTAAAGAAATGTGTGTGGTTGTGGTATATCCATCACTTCAGTCTGACACATGATGGATACATACTGTATATTGAGATTTACCCATTAGATCTGAAGACTCGACAGTCACTGGACATTTTCTTGACCTCATTGACAAAACATGATTAAGGACAAGGACTTTTATAAAACCCTAATGTGATGCATTTTCACAAATACCATTGCAACAATAACAACAACATAATTGAATCAAACCACAGAAGTTCTTTGAGACCCCGTTGAGTTAGCAGCCAGTGACGTTCAGTCTGGGCTGTGAATAACAACAATTACCATATTTTTCTCTCTACAAGCCTCATATAAAAGCCCAATGTATCAGTGTCTGGCTGTGTTGTCAGACCTAGCTACATTTTCATAACTGACATTTATTTACAACTGATAAATGTTGAGTTTATATAGAAGTGAGTAAGTTCATAACTTCCATTTTTGTTGAAATGTTTGACAATTGTTTTGTTTACGGGTACAAGTGAATAAATGATTAATTCATTGAGTAATGTTTGATTTACTTGATTATCTGGTTGTTTTGTTTCACAAAATTGAAGTCAAGAATGACATAAATGCTGCATTGTGCCTAAAGAATTTCTAATCTGAATGAAAGTAAACACAAATATTCACAGACACTTCCTCGAGCTCCTCTGAGGAAATCCAGAGGCCTCCACAGACCGGCTGAGATAGTCTCCTCCTCCCGGTCGGACATGCTGTGATTGAGCTCCTCACATAAATCTTGAAGTGAATTCGAAATATCTATATTCCCTCCCTCTCAGCCACATCAACCTCTGTCATCCTCCCAACATGTTTGAAAACATAAAATTATTAGCAAGCAAAATGGAAGTTTTTATCATAACCCTGTGAAATCCGTCATCTCCAATCCCAGACATCACTGGGATGAGGATGTGTCTGTGTACTGAGGCCCTTCATATACAAAACACACACAAATCCTCGACAAGCTGCTGCATAAACACCTGTGCCCGAAGCCACAAAAATCACTGTGCTGATTTTCAGAGTCACATTCTTCTATAATCACAGAAACATACGTACGAGTTTATATTATTGTGATTTCAATTAGAATAACAACAATTTCATACAGATTTTTGCCATTATCAAGTGCCACATTTGCTGCACTCCTCAAGAATAGAAAATGGTTTTTTGTTTGTTTTTCTAAAGTTTATAGTATTATAGAAGCAGACATTATCTATACATCCATAAAATAGAGATATAACCTATTTTCCATGATAGTCTCTGATGTCCAGACTTCAGTTGGATGAGAAAGACAGGTGAATAAGATGAACCTTTTTCCTGCTTGGGATGTGAATAATTGTGAATAAAAGGTAAAATCAGTCTTACAACGATAGTACAATAAAACCTGAGTGACCCCGGTGTGAGCTAGCCCTTCATTTATGCTACTTCAGAAGGTCCATAACTTACAGCCTCCGCGGTTCTGACCCGTAGAATCCGCCATGTCGCCCGTCCGCCTGTCCCACACACGTCTCTCTGTTCCGGTACCGTCTCTGGTCCCGGATGAATAATGTCCCACTTTGAGAGGAACCTGTTTTATGTAAAAGTCCAGTCGGTGTTGTTTTGAGGCTCAGCTCTCCTGCTTCCGCTTCAGTTTGAAATGCTCCCGCCGCTTCAACGTGCCTTCCCATGGCTCTGCCGCACTGCATTGTGGGTTATGGAGTTCTACAAGCGTTTTCCTGTTTTGAAGTTCATAACAAAGTCCAAGGGCTCTGAAAAATGTACTATGTATTCATTTATTCATCTAACTGAGCGCCATTGATCTGCTGTAAAAGCTTGAACGAGCCAGAGACGCCAGTAGCTAGGGGACTCCATCCGAACCATAATGTAAACACTTCCTTATACTTCTTTGTGTTTTAATATCGAGTTATTAGAGGATGGAACACCTCCAAGTAAAGTGAAATTAAATGTTTCGATACTTATCAATACATCCTACGTCAAATGAAAAGTAAGTGACTAAGGTCAATGAGGTCAAGGAGACAAAAGGAAAGGGATGCAGCCTCAAAAAAGTTCAATTTGATTTTTTTTCTCAATTTTTGGGTTGTTCATAAAATGTTTCTACTTATGTGAGTGTATTTGCTTATCGAATCATAAGAGCAACAAAGGGATCTGTTATCATTTTTCTATTATCTCTAGCTTGGTAAATAATAATTAAAAAAACATGTAGCTTAGTAAAGTTAATTGATGATTATTCACTTTTGCCATTTTAGCACAGAGCCGGTTATCTTACTTTACCCAAAGCACTAGGACTAATTGACTACTTTAAATATTCCTTAGTGGATGGTGAAATGATAATTTGTTACGGATAAAAATATATTAAGCTGGTAAGTATAGTCCAAAGTGTGTTGGGGAAAAAGGTCGCTTGTTGTCATGGAAACGTCTAAACTTGTTGCAGCCTGCGGACTGGAGCTAGCGTTAGCCTAATAAATAGACTGTTTGTATTAGCCTGCAGAACAGTGCAGGTGGAAAAATAAGAAAGTAGCTTAATATTCAAATGGAGCTGCAACAGCAAAGGTAAAGTTTATTCCTCCTTTCACCACTTTTCTGTAACACAACATATATGTAGGCACACTTTCGCAATATTAGATTAAATGTTAGGTATTTTACATGTATTTTCATGTAATCTTCTTTATTGTTTTGCTATTTACGCAAACAGAGCCCAGAGTGTTGATGTTATTTCAACCCGAATAATAATCCAGCAACACAACAGTAAAAATATATAGTTCATTTGTTTAATATTATTTTTATGTTGAGGTTTTTTTGCGCTGAAAATCTTTATTAAGCTACAGTATGGTATTTAGGGCAAGTAGATGAATTCATTCATTAATTACTTATTCAAGTAATCATTAAAACGGGCGGATGGATTACAGCATCCACTGCACGAGGAGCTGTGGTCAATCATGTCTGGTGCTTGTCAAATACAGTAAGACGAGAGAGTTTAGTTAAAAAAGTGGAGAGGGTGGTTCGTTCCTAAAATTTGGGCAAATCCACCTATATACCTGCAAGCATATGGCCTGTTCTTCATCACCAGCTTTATCCGTCTTTTAAATCATCACATAAAAACCCTAAACATAATCTGTATCCAGGACAAACTCAGCCTTCATGTCTCCACTGTTGCCTGTGGGGTGAAGCATGTCCTCAGAGCAGGGGCAGAGCCAGGACCAGGACCTAGACGATGAGGAGCAGAAGGTACATGTGATGTTTATGCTTTCTTCTTGCAATTTCTCATTTCCACATGTATAACGAGATTTAGAGATAGACTATTGTATTAAATGTTGTTCACTTGATAGATAGATAAATTATTGATCCCCGTTGGAGAAATCGGGTGTCCAGTAAAAGCTAAAACACATCCATCCGCACATACAAAACAAATTGATCATTCTAAAAAGCAGTAGTAACAACAGTAGTAATAATAAGCAACAGCACTTCAGGTCACAGCAGGTGTAGCCGCTGGGTGGAGCAGGATATAAATTGTAATATGAATATAAAACTCCTGAATAAACATGTTTTTGCTGGATTCAAACTCTAGATTTGAAGTTATGCCACAGACCACTAACATAAGGACCATTTATCACAGAATTCACTCAGTAAAATATTTCAGTAAAGGACACGGTTGCGTCCAAATTCAACAAAGACACTTCCTACCTTCCCTGTTCTTTCTTTTCATTTTAATATTGGGGATCCATGCTACATTTAGCATCAACACTTACATAAAAGGGCATTTGATTTTACTTGACCGAACCTGGACAAACATTGTCTCATAAAATGAAATTTTTATGGCTGAGTGAATAGCATTCTCGCTTCTCAGCAAGAAGATCCTGGGTTTGAATCTCTGTTGGAACAAGACAATTCTTAGTGGAGTTTCTCACGAGTTTTCCAAGTACAGTATCTGATAGGTTTTCTTCGGGTGCTCTGGTTTCCCCTACCACTAAAAGCATGCACATTAGGCAAAATCCTCCAGCTCTGGGCCTGACCAAGCCGAGCATCAACATTTGGACATGGGTTCCCGGGCGCTGTACTACGGCCACCACTGCTCCTGACAGAGGCCCTAGAGGCATCAGGATGGGTCAAATGCAGAGGACAAATTTCCCTTAGGGGACAATAAAGTGCTTCTTTGCATTTACCTGTAGGAGAATTTCAGGTGTACATTGTACATTATTGTAAAAAATGACGTGTTCAAAATCCCATATAAAGATGACCAGTATTCGAAAAGTTAAATCCAAAATGTTTATTCCCTGATACAAAGAGTCTAAACAGCGGTCTGGACTTAGTTAGCTCTCCCTCTCCAATCTATATATGAGTATAAAGTCAGGCGCTCTGACTTTATACTGCAGGTCCCTTGTCCAGACTCGTTCACAATTTCTACATAATACAGTTTTATAAATGTGCTGAAGATCAGGACTCGTCCCTCGAAGACGTCATGGGCTCCTTATCACCTCAGTCCCTGAGACTGGCCTGGTCCGGATTTTTGTCTCATGCCAAGCAGACACATCGTTCCTGCAAAGGTTACTTTTGCACAGAGACCAGCCTGTCCTTGAATTCTCACTGACCCCACTAACACATATAACAAAGGCCTATTATGCAGACTCTTACTGATAATATAAGAACATTTTATGGAGATACTTATAAGAACATTTACTGAACATCCAATATTATTTGTGTCCTGCAGCTTCTTAATACATGAACGCAGCACACATAACATAAAATAAAACTATATGTTTCTATTCCGTCATTTCTGATTTTCCCGTTAATACATCTTAATATAATGTGTTTTTGTTAGATACAGTCTGTGTGGTAGCTCTGCTTTGCACAGAGGTTTGTCTCTGTTCCACTGACTGCACAGACATAACGACTGTGACGACAAAACTCTGCATGCAACAATTACTACTCAGGTAACGCCTCCTCAAACTCTTGAACTCGTAAAAGCAAAGATGTCTTCTGCCGTGATAACAGGAGCAAGAGGAGGAGCAAAGGAGGCAGCGGAGGGACAGAAGGAGGAAGAAGAGGGCAGTGGAGGTGGAGGAGCTGACCAGTGCTGGACACCAGGCTCTGAGACAAGCACAACCTCAGGAGGCTCTGGAACTGTTCAGGCGAGCTCTGAAGGCCGCCAGCCAGGTCTGTTACAGTAGAATATACACATACTACATATAATATATACAAAAATAAATATGGTAGTACTCCACAGCCAAAAGGGGACTGGGTGGTACTTTGTGTGCTATTGTGATATCTGACCAGCATATTTTGTACTGTGAACCCCTGCTATATCTGTATTACTGCTAAACATTAGGATGTGAAGAAGTGAACACATTTGGTCCGACCACATTGTTACTACACAATCTTAATCTTAAAATCTACTCATTTATATCTAAAGTGATGACATCTCTGTAAAGATGTCTCTGTTGTATGTGCATAATTGTTACGTCAGTTTCAATTGGCAATAACGCTTTCCTCCTCTGTTGTGTGCTATCTTGGTCCTACTCCTGCAGTTGGGAGAGTCGTGTGTGATCTCGGCCTGCTGTTTGAACCTGGGAGCAGCTCTGGTGGAGAGCGGAGACCCTGAGTCTGGACTGGACTATCTAAACAGAACCTTACCTGCTCCAAAGTCCCAGAGACTCCCAGACCTGCAGTTCAACCTGGGCCTGGCCCACAGAGCCCTGGGCCAGAGGAACCAGGCCAAAGAACACTTCCTCCAGGCTGCTCAGCTCTATAGCTCTCAAGGAAACAGCCTGGAGGAGGCCCACTGCTGCTGGGAGATGGGCCACTGCCACTCCATGGACCAGGTACACCAACTCTGGACCAGGTACACCAACACTGGACCAGGAATGGACCACAACGGGACCAGGACTGGACCACAACGGGACCAGGACTGGATCAGGTACACTAACACTGGACCAGGACTGGACCAGGAACACTAACACTGGATCAGGACTGGACCAGGAACACTAACACTGGACCAGGACTGGACCAGAAATAAACCAGGACACGAGCAGGACTGGACAGGGCTGGATCGGGACTGGACCTGGATTGGACCAATAAATGAATAAATTAAGAGATATATATTTTGAGGCTGCAGAAAAACAGTGTTTTGTGATTCCAGGAGCACTCGTTAGCCGTTAGCGGATACCTGCGCGCTGCTGAGAGTTACCGTGTGGCTGAAGTCTCTCACTCTGCAGCTGTGGCCCTGAAGGAGGCGGCGGCTCACATGGTCCAGGCCCAGACCAGCACCAGCGAGGTCACCCAGGTGCTGTCCGACTGCCTCAGCCTGGCCCACGGCATCACAGACCAGAGCACTCTGGGTAATGTAGTGTCACCTCAAGTCTTGTCATTATCTTACTGTAAGATCCATTTAATTTTGTTGACTAAAATAGCATCAAAAAATATTTCTGTGGACAAAAAAGAGATGAATGCAAAACTAAAATGACTTACTGAGGATTTTATTGTGAATGAAACAGAACTGCATTTCTGTCAACAATTAAAAGAGGACACGGGAAGGGAGCAGTGACAAAAATCAGACTGCGTACTTTATTTTGAGCCGTACAAAATTATAACATTCAGAAAGCACTGTATCCAGTTACATGGGCAACAAGAGAATGAAGAACAAAACAAAACAAAAAAGGTACAGGGAGGATCTGTTTAATCTGTTTTATTCATTATTAAACTGTAAGCAGAAGACAAGAGAGTTGGTTTAATAAAGTTTACTTTGAATTATTGCTTATTGCATTCAGGGTTCAATGTTTATGTGAAAATATATGTTGTGGTTGTTTTCTTGATAAAATTATCTTTTAATCATTTTGCTTTTGATTCTTTTGCATATTTTTTCCATAATGATGTTCTGCCACACCCGATAAGCAACTAAACCATCATCACCCTGTGCCTCTGTGCTCTCTGTGTCTGTGCCCTCTCTCTCTTTGTGCTCTCTCTCTCTCTGTGTCTGTGCCCTCTCTCTCTTTGTGCTCTCTCTCTCTCTGTGTCTGTGCCCTCTTTCTCTTTGTGCTCTCTCTGTGTCTGTGCTCTCTCTCTCTCTCTCTGTGTCTGTGCTCTCTCTCTCTCTCTCTCTCTGTGTCTCTATGCTCTCTCTCTGTGTCTGTGCCCTCTCTCTCTTTGTGCTCTCTCTGTGTGCCTATGCTCTCTGTGTCTCTGTGCTCACCCTCTCTTTGCTCTCTCTCTGTCCCTGTGCTCTCTCTCTCTGTACCTGTGCTCTCTCTCTGCAGGGGAGCTGTATGTCTCTGTGGGTGTTCTCTTCTGTCAGAGTCGCTGCTTCCAGGAGGCAGTGCAGTGTTTCCACAGAGCTCTGAGCTCTGCGTCTCAGCTGCAGGAGCGCCCCCTACTGGCCAAAGTGCTGATGAACCTGGGAGCCGCTCTCAACGCTGTGGAAGACTTTCAGAATGCTCTGCAGTACCACCGTATGGCTGCTAAGATTTATGGTGAGGATCAAAGTGTGGACTGTGTTTGATGAAGCCTTTCATGGCCTTTAATTTCTCATTTATTTATTCATTGACCACATTCATCAACATTGATGAACATCATCAACTTCTAGGTGGATCATCAAGAATGATTGACAACCTATTGACCCTATTGGTCCCTAGCTTTCAATCATTCTGGTGCTATTCAAAAAAGACCAGAGAGTTTTGTTCACAAAGTGGAGAGGGCTTTTCTTTCCTAAAATTTGGGATGCTTCAGCTCAGTTTGTGTGTTTTCACAGCTGTGTGTCGTGCTGCTAAAGCAGGCGATATTGGGCCTGATTTATGAGCAGGACCAGAACTCCACTGGGCCTAGTTTATGAGCAGGACCAGGACTACACTGGGCCTGGTTTAGTGGAGAAAGAAACAAAATGGACAAAATATTACAAACTACAGAGTTTTTCATAATTTGGTTTTACATTTTACAAGGAACTTTTGAACAATAACCTATTCTCTTCACATTCAAAGCAACGTATGTAAACTATAACATGACCACAACCTGTGGAAAGTGGATTTTGCATGTTATATCCTCTTTAAGATAGTTTCACACATACACTTGCCACAGTAAATAGTTTAAGGAACAACTTAAACACAAATGAATGTAATTTATTTGGCATTGGCCGTAAAATGCAGTAAAACATTCAGTGCAATAAAGATTCATGAGTCTGATTCATACAGAGCTACTCTGTTCTTTTAACCCCAATATTAAAAAGCAGTAAGTTGAATTTTGAACAACTTCTTCTTTGTGGGTTGTCAGGGTCCCTGGGGCTCCGTGGAGAACAGGCTCAGTGTTTCAGTAACCTTGCGTTGGCGTGTCGTCACCTCGGCAACGATGAGGAGGCCATCGAGAGCTTCAACCACGCTCTGCAGGGCTTCACTGACTCAGGTGACTCCAGTTTCTTCATTGCTGCAGCGGGTGAGGGTTAGGGTTCCTTGTCTTCAAACTGCAACAGGTCCAATAGTCACACTTTAGTTCAGCCCTCACTAATGAACAGATTATAAAGTGATTTTTAGTGTATAATTCATGTGTAATTAGCTCTTAATTGGTATTTACTCAAAGTTGTGTCTGGCCAGGATTTGTTCACTCAGCTCTCTTTAGATAGAAAACAAAAATATGTAGAGGGAACCACCCTTGTTCAACCAATCAGCTCTTAGCCCAAAGTGTCATCGAGGAAATACTATGGAGGTGCTATTTGTGATGAAAAAGCACGCACGGCCGTTCCGTGCTGTGCCGTGTAGTGGCGTGCTGTGACAATTGAAAAGCCCCAATATACTCACGTCCAGTGCTCAATGATTCAAGAGTAAATAATGATATAATGAAGACAACTTGTCGATGTGTAAGAATCCTAGCATGTTGTTTGTGTTGACAGAAGAGCACAGTGCTCAGGTGCAGGTCTGCGAGGCTCTGGCGGAAGTTTATCTGAAGCAAAGGAAGCAGCACAAGGCCATTCAGCTCTACAGACAGGCTCTGCTCTCTCTCAGCTACTGCCAGGTACCACACAGAGCCTTTCAGCGGTTCAGACAGGCCCTGATCCCTCTCAGCTACTGCCAGGTACCACACAGAGCCTTTCAGCGGTTCAGACAGGCCCTGATCCCTCTCAGCTACTGCCAGTTACCATACAGAACCTTTCAGCTGTTCAGAAAGGCCCTGCTCTCTCTCACTACTGTCAGGTACCATACAAAACCTTTCAGCTGTTCAGACAGGCCCTGCTCTCTCTCGCTTCTGTCAGGTGCCTCACAGAACCTTACAGCTGTTCAGACATGCCCTGCTCTCTCTCTCTACATTCAGGTACCTCACAGAACCTTTCAGCTATTCAGACAGGCCCTGCTCCCTCTCAGCTACTGTCAGATACAACACAGCACCTTTCAGCTGTTCAGACAGGCCCTGCTCTCTCTCATGTATGGCCTGAGTCCTCCATCTAAAGCCCGTCTTTGGTTTCTCATTTTTCCCACTGGCTTTTCTGAGTTGTTTGGTGCTGATGCAGAAGGCTCTAAAGGACAGTGCTGATGATGCAGGACGTTTAAGGACATTTATCAACATTTATGGACAGTGGTCTCTGCTCCTAATGGACCAATGGATCTATGTGTTTGTTATTATTGCTGTGCACCTGACTTCTCACGTTTACCCTTTATTATATTTTTTGATCCCTGTATGCACTCACTCTTGTGTTTTTGTATAACCTGAATATGTTTGTGTGGTGTGTGACAGGACTCAGAGGGAGTGGGCCAGCGGCTGGTGGAGCGGCTCACTGCTGCTCTGAGGACCACAGTGACAGAGGTGAGTCACTAATGACCTGCACCAGACACTGCTGTTGTCATTTTTACATTTTTATTGGACATATTATATCTTGCACTAAAGAGACGATACAGTATATTTTTTACCTTTTTAACATGTTTGCCACTTCCTGTATTTTTTCACAACCTGATTCTATCTATACCAAATGACCCATTTCTCCAGTGTGAGATCAATAAAGTTTATCTTAAATTATCACTTGTTTTCATTCATGATATACAACTACATTTTTTGAGGACACATTTTTTAAGGGGCTGTTATCTCTGGGCCGAAAGTTGTAAAATGAGTTTAGTTTATTAAGGACAATGTGCAGTTACATTAAAAAGATGGCTGCAATATGCTTGCAAATGTAAAATATGTATACTTCAAAAATACAAGACATTACCATGAAGCGCACCTGATATGAATAATATGTTGCAAATATCGAGAAGAACTAGATTCCAGCCTGAAACCGCCCAGCGTTCACCTTCTTCTTTATGGCACTCTGAAATCTGATGTTTGGTGCAGATCTGAGATTAATGAGAAATATGTAACACACAGAGGCCACGCCCACTTCGACACCTGAGGCCACACCCCCTGAGCCCAGTTTCCAGGTGAGACAGAGAAAAGGTGAGTAAAGATGTGTTCTGAATGTGGTGTTGTGACTTTGCTGTTCTTACAGACTGGACACACCGAGTCCCACTAAACCACCGACTCTGAGGCAGCTCAGAGAGGGACCAAGAGGAGAGGGACCAAGAGGAGAGGGGCTGCGAGGAGAGGGGCTGCAAGGAGAGGGACCACAAGGAGAGGGACCCAGAGGAGAGGAGCAGAGTGAGTTTTTGATGTATCTGTCACACACGCTGCACCTGTGTTCAGCCCCAAGTCCTGACAGCCCTAGGCTCATGAATTGCGTTATTGCGTGTGCGTTACTATGGCAACATGTCATACTGAAACTTCAAACTCAAATGGCTTTGTGTGAGTTTGAAGCATCCTCTACGCCATGGGTGTCAAAGTCAAGGCCCGGGGGCTAGATCTGGCCTGCGAATGAATTATCTTGACCCCCTGATGATATTTGATTAGTATTAGAACCTGCCACACAGAGCCATAAGGAAATTTTGTGTGTTTTCTCTTGGAAGGATTTTTTTTTTTTTTCTGTGAGCCTGTTTAATAATGTTTTCACTTCAAATGATTGATAGAGCCATACACAAATATTGGATTATTCTTTTAATCATTAAATAAAATATGGTACACTGTGTTAGGTCTTGGTTCAATAGGTTTTATGCTTCCTTTTAATATGTTTTAATAAACATTGAACAAGCTGAGGACCGGACTGGTTTTTTTTTTTTGGCCTCTGATGTATTTGACTTCCTTGCTCAATGCAGTGTTTCAGGGAACAGAGGAGTGACAGAACAGACTATGAACCGCTGACGATTGCTCTGCTTTACAAGAAAAACAAAATTCAGAATCAGACTCAAAATCCTTTTATTGCCATGTGAATAACAGGAAGCTACAAACTAGGAAATTGCTTTGGCTCTCGGTACAAACAAGTTAACGCAGAATAAAATCAAAGGCACGCATAAATAAAAATCTACACAAATGTCTTCAGTTTACTACATACAAGTGCATACAATAAACCCTTAAGAGTCAGTAGAGTGCAGTAAAGTGACAGTATAGCATAAAGCGACGCTCATAAGGGAAGAGGTCAGAGATGGTTTATGAAGTGTTCATGAGTTCAACAGAAGAAGGGAAGAAACTGTTCTTATGGCGGGAGGTTTAAAAGTAGAAGCAAAACACTCTTTAAAGTCAATTCAACATTATAAACAGTGACGGTGCTGAACTCTCAGGTTTTAGACAATTTGTGAGCACTGGAAAGGTGAACAGCGAGACTTAAAAAGACCAAGGGAGTCTCCCGTTGCCCGTCAAATACGTATATTATGGAAATGTTTGTGAAGTAATAGATCAACACTGATTGTGACAGGCGTCTTTCCCAGTTCTATTCTTTAAAATAACATGATATCTGATTCAACTGTGTTTCCATGTGACAGGTGAACCATGGTCAGACCGGGAGCTGCACACTGAGAGGTACGATGATCCAGGACTGAGGCTGTAGATCCAGGACTGAGGCTGTAGATCCAGGACTGAGGCTGTAGATCCAGGACTGAGGCTGTAGATCCAGGACTGAGGCTGCAGATCCAGGTCTGAGGCTGTAGATCCAGGACTGAGGCTGCAGATCCAGGTCTGAGGCTGCAGATCCAGGACTGAGGCTGTAGATCCAGGACTGAGGCTGTAGATCCAGCCTAAGGCTGTAGATCCAGGTCTGAGGCTGCAGATCCAGGACTGAGGCTGCAGATCCAGGACTGAGGCTGTAGATCCAGGACTGAGGCTGTAGATCCAGGACTGAGGCTGTAGATCCAGGACTGAGGCTGCAGATCCAGGACTGAGGTTGCAGATCCAGGACTGAGGCTGTAGATCCAGGTCTGAGGCTGCAGATCCAGGACTGAGGCTGTAGATCCAGGACTGAGGCTGTAGATCCAGCCTAAGGCTGTAGATCCAGGTCTGAGGCTGCAGATCCAGGACTGAGGCTGCAGATCCAGGACTGAGGCTGTAGATCCAGGACTGAGGCTGTAGATCCAGCCTAAGGCTGTAGATCCAGGACTGAGGCTGCAGATCCATGACTGAGGCTGCAGATCCAGGACTGAGGTTGCAGATCCAGGACTGAGGCTGTAGATCCAGGACTGAGGCTGTAGACCCAGGACTGAGGTTGCAGATCCAGGACTGAGGCTGCAGATCCAGGACTGAGGCTGTAGATCCAGGCCTGAGGCTGTAGATCCAGGACTGAGGCTGTAGATCCAGGACTGAGGCTGTAGATCCAGGACTGAGGCTGTAGATCCAGGACTGAGGCTGCAGATCTAGGACTGAGGCTGTAGATCCAGGAGTGAGGCTGTAGATCCAGGACTGAGACTGTAGATCCAGGACTGAGGCTGTAGATCCAGGACTGAGGCTGTATACGGCTGGTATTTTGAAAGATGAGACTTCTCTGTCTCGTTCTGAGCGTTTTCCCACAATTAATAACGCAGCAAAACTTTCCCATCACTCTAAGTCAGGTCTAAGTAAAGGATGCTCTTGTACAGTGTGATGGCAGTGTTCCATATACTGCCTTCTAACATGGCGACGTAGTAACGGTTGCTATGTATGTCATGTGGTGGTGCAAAACTTCTATAGCAGAAAAACAGCATAGAAGTAAACACAGACTGTGGTAGGTGCGGTCCATACGCTGGCAAAGGCTGTTTCTCTCTCCTGTCAATCACCTGGGGGCGGGGCTTCTGGAGCTCGAGCTGCGTGTGAAAATGGTGCTACGTAACAAAGTGAATCAGGCCGTTTTTGAGCCTCTTGAGAATGAAAGAGAAAGATCGCTCTCTAACTAAAGCTTGAGGGAATCAATGAAAGAACGACTCTGGGCAAATAGCTGTAATGAGAGAAGTCAAAGCGTAATATAGGCCACACTGCTGTAAAAATGTGACGTGAACGCCAGAGGAACAATGGAATCTCCAGTGTTCTTTAACCTTTACTGTCTCCTCTCCTCAGTGAAGTATCATTGGAGCAGCCGACAGAAGCCCCGCCCCCACAGACTCCCGACAGTGTGCAGACTCCTCCCCTTTTGGCGAGGTTGCGCTCCCGCTTCTGCTCGCTCATGTGACATCACCGTCTCCGTCTGCATCGATGGAACTTTGGACATGAACATTTGTAGTGAAGGACATCACTACAAATGTATTGTTCTCCGTCGGAATCTTTCAGAAATCCATATCTCAGAGCTTTTGAACACTTATAAATGGTGTCTTTTTGGATCCTGACTTTTGGGTCACACTTTAGTTCAGCCCTTAGTAATGAACAGCTATTGACGTGCTATTTATTGTATAATGTCTGGCATGTACGCATTACATACGTCACGGTAAACTCAGATCCAATCGTTTCAATCTGCAAAAGGAGTTAACCCCTCCCACCTGTTAACGGAGCTCAATGGAGCAAATCCAGACCTTAGTACGAAATTACATTTTTACGTTGGTATGGCGACAGTTGCTCAGTCGAGCACTGGTCTTTGGACCTAATGGTCTTGGGTTCGAGTCATCTGCTCCCACTGATGTCTGCTGTCGTTGTGTCCCTGGGCAAGACACTTAACCCCACATTGCCTGAAGCCCCCGCTGAAAGACCAAGGCCATGTCTTCGATCACGGAAAAGCCATCATCCTGTGAACTCACCACCTGCAGGAGGATCAGTGAGGGACTGGTGCAATGAGACTTGGGTGGCAGCTCTGATTGCCACCCCCCGCCCAGAAATAAAAATAATAATGCCATGACATGACGTTGGTATGGCAGTACTTAATTGGTATTTATTAAGCGCTTATCCAACATCTAAGTAACTGTGTTAGGGTTCACTAATTAGCACTTCGATAGTGAGATAACTAATAGTGTTAGTTTTTTTCCTCATCAATCACTGGTGTTTTCTGGTCACGGCTTTATTGCTCACAGCTAAAAGACTTTGAAGAGTTTTGTTCTTAAATGTAAATTTCATTCTAAATCTCTCTGAGATTCATCACACAGAAGACGTGTTCTGTGCAACAGCAAAGTATTTTATCTTAAAGAGAAATGTTTTTGTTCTGGAGTCACTGGAGTCAACTGTTTGATATCAGATCAAATAAAACATTATAGATCTGAGAATGGAGATATGTACATGTTATATTTGGGTATGCAAGAAGACAGGAAATGTGCTAACAGTTAGCACAAAAGATAAAAGTATCTTACTGTATGTACAATAAAAAAAACATTTTGGATAAAAGATAAAAGATTTGAAAATATTTTAAAGTCATCATGAAGCTGAATAATTAAGACCTGTTCTCTCTGACAGTCTCAAACATGTCAGGAGGCTGTAGGGCTCTTCATCACAGACTGTAAATATTAACGGACGTAGTCGCGCCTTGATTGATTGAGCTGTAAATGTTAACCATACACTGCAAAAAATAATGAAATATGAGGTAATCAAGTGGTTTTTATCTCAATTTGAGCACATTCTGACTGTGTTGAAACAAGATTTGCCAATGAGATAAAGCCATTTAGTCTGATTTCAAGAATTGTTGCTTTATTTTCTCACTCCAAGGGAAACATTTCTTGTATCTTTTTAAATCTAGTTAATCTTGTTAATCTGCAGTTTAATGCAGCCAGAATGTGCTCAAATAAAGATACATTTAGTCAAATTTGGCTTGTTTTTCATCACTTTTTGCAGTGTACATACAATAGATGCAACCATTATCCTTAATCGCAGCACACCTAATCATCTCTGAGCCATGGTGCAGCTCACTAGGACTTCCAGGCTCCAGCTGCTGTGACAGAGACACCATCCATCCATTTCCTTCCCCTTAATCCATTTCTGGGTCGGGGGGTGGCAATCAGAGCTGCACCCAGTCCACAGAGCACCAGCCCCTCACTGATCCTCCTGCAGGTGGTGAGTCCACAGGAGCCTTGATTTTTCAGTGGGAGCTTTTTGGGCAAAGTGGGGTTAAGTGTCTTGCCCAAGGACACAACGACAGCAGTCACCAGTGGGAGTCATGAAGTAGGTCTCGTGGTGGATTTGAACCTACAACCTTCAGGCCCAAAGGCCAATGCTCTACCAACTGAGCCACTGTCGCACAGAGACATTTGGACAGAGACTTTGTCCAGATGAGGAGGAGCTAAAGTCTCCGGTGGTTCTGAGCTGTTTCCTGGTGCGGTGCCAGGTTATGGAACATGTTACACATTAAACAAATATTTACATATTGGTCGACACTTTCGAATGTTAATAATTCATCATATTTATCAACAATGTGGCGGCAGTGATGTGACCTCAGTTTGTTATCTAAGATTTTGTTTGTGTAACTCTGAGATTGCATTTCTGGGTCTGGAGCCAACGAGCAGCTTGTGAACCATAAAAATAAGATCTTTTGCAGCTGTACAGCCCTGGTGTCGGATTCCCCTCAAGACTGACCAACTCATTCTGATGGACTTCACCTTAAACTGTGCTTTTCACTCGTTCAACCGGGCCTTTGGGAAAACATGGGCCTTTTCTCCCATTTATTCATGTTTTCTTCATTGATTGGAATATTGTTGTTGGACCAGACCGGACCAAGGACTGAATAATGAGCTAATGGACAAGTATAAATGGACAAGTATCAAACCAAATGCTTCATGGTTTTTTAATCACTCTCACTCCTCCGTCCTCTCTTTTGTCTTTTCATCCTTCAGTTCTCACCAATGCACCATTAATCTGTTTTATTTGAACTAAACGGATTAAAAAAGGTTAATTTTGTCTTAAGGGAAATTGTTTTATTTACCACCTGTGCATCAAGAACCAAGACCCACAGAACGTAAATGAGTCATCACTCGAAGTCTGTCTCCATTGTGTCTTTATTTAATTATTACAAAGAATACAAAACTGTTTCTAAATCCCAATTAAAGTTCTGTCATTACTGATCACAGGGATAATGGTCCTGATCCATCCTGATTCCTTAAAGGCAGTATTTTCATAAACTTTTGGAATGTTTGCAGTGTGCACAAGTATCTCGTCACGCTTCATGATCCACGCTACTTTTATGAAAAAATTTCTGACAAACAACAACATTTGGTCAAAAATTAAGGACACTTTCACAACGAGTCCAAGTCCAGCTGTGGGGGCGTGGCTTAGACCCAGATGTCCGAGGTGCAGTCTCCCCCGGGGTAACGCAGCTCGTGGGCCAGAGCCGGACCGTGTGGCTCCAGGCCAAAGTCGACCAGGAAACGGTCGTTGAGGGAGAGGCCGCCCTTCTCTGAGTCCACATCGATCTGCATCATGACCGAGCCGTCCCTGAGCACAGAGCAACACAGAGCACACATAACCTCACCCTCTGTGTGCTCCGTCACCAAAATGTCTGCTTCCAGAAACTAAATGCAGAACAATGGTTTTGGAACGATGCAAACAAATCTCTCAAAGATACAATAAAAGTAATGACAAAAGTGAGGAAGACGAATGTTTGTTATATACGGCTGATGTTACACTCAGTTGAGAGAAAGAGGAGGAGAGAGAAGGAAAGAGAGAGGAGAGAGAACAGTGAACAGTGTTGAACAGTAGTGTTACCTCAGCATCTCGGGGTAGAACTGCTTGTCCCAGCCGCTGTACAGAGACGTGGTCACATACAGCCTGCGTCCGTCCAGACTGAGCTGCAGCATCTGCGGGGCTCCAGGGATACGCTTCCCCTGGACAGACCAGAACATGCAGGAGGTGAGGGAGGGTGAGGGAGGTGAGGGAGGAGACAGGGGGTGAGGGAAGAGAGGGAGGGGCATATAGGGGCAAAGGGAGGAGAGGGAGGGTTGGGGTGAAGTAAACACCAGGGTTAGTGTGACGTACTCTGATGACGCGAGGCTCCGGCTGGCCGTGGTTCTCCGGGTCGTGGATCACTTTGACTGGACCATCCTTCACCAAACTTCCTCCCAGGAAAATCTGAGAAAGAGCGATAGAGTTTCTTTTAAATCAACTTCTGGGCAAGACTGACTTATATTTTTAGGTCCAAGGCTTCCTATGAGGTGGCGCCTACTGCTCCCTCTGTTCGGAGTGGGCGGGGCTGTCGTACCTGTCCAACCAATCGGGGCTTGCGGCGGTCTGTGATGTCATACTGTCTGATGTCTCCGTGGAGCCAGTTACTGAAGTAAAGGAACTTGTCGTCCAGTGAAATGAGGATGTCTGTGATGAGGCCTGAGGAGCACAGAAGCCATCAGCACGGAGCTCAAATATACACTTATTATTCACTTATCATTCACAATCACATGTCGGATCAGATTCAGAGTGCAAAACTAAGTACATAAATAAAACAAGGTTAAAAGTACACAAATATACAAAATTTACAAATATACACTTATACAGCTGGAAAACAATGTCTGACCTGGCATCTCCGGCAGCATCCAGCCCTCCACCTTCTTTCTGGGGATAGTGAGGACCTTCTCTGCTGCCCACTCTCCTTTCTACACAACACAATACAACATTTGTCTTTTGAGGCATTCACAGCAGTCAGAAACATCAAACAACATCTATATAAAATCACATCAATCTATACAGTGCAACATAAGTACAAAATATCAAAACACAACTACATATTAATTTATAGCCACACAATAACTTTGGTTTAATTCGACACAGTTCACACACACACACACACCTCTGTCCTGTAGACGCGGAACAGACTGGAGCCCAGGGCACAGCCCACATAGGCCTGGGCCTCGTCAGGATCGTGCAGGAAGCGAATCTCCAGGGGAATAGCGCCATCCTCCCCCAGATCCAGGGACTGCAGCTTGCGCCGGCTGCTCCAGTCCCACACGTGTATGCTCTGGCCGTACTGCCCTACACATACAAAGAAACACACAAATAATAGCTTCTTACGTTATTTGTCTATAATATAACATTTGTATCTGTTGTTTGCAGTGACACCAAACCAAATCTTTAGGGGAAAAGTTTGAATTTCAAAGGAGTGTGTTGACTCACAAAGCAGTGACCCCTGCTCCTTGTCTGAGGTTCTGAGTTCTTTCCAGAGGTCTCAGGTGCGCTGAGACTGGTCTGAGGCCGGTCTGAGTCGGGGACAGGTCAGGGACTGGTCTGAGGCAGATCTGGGTTGAGCCATGACTAATGATTAGCAGCAAAGTGGAGTCTGACCTTTGGCACCTCTCACACACTGAGCAGCACGGACGCTTTCTACTCTCAGAAAACTCTCACTTTAGAAGAATACTTTGAGTAATTTCTTTACTTAAATAGCTGTACTTTTCCATAGAGCTGAGCTGAATAACTTACAGAAAGGCTGTTTGGACACAATAACCATCCGGAATATTATTTACCGGATTTTTTGATTAAGTTGGTCCCAGTGAGAGGCGTAGGGGCGGAGCTATGTGCTCTGCAGAGACGGTCACATGTGGAGGTGGAACTGTGATAAAGGACAGTGGGCTGTGGGAAAACTCACTGAGACATCTGCAAATCTGTGAGCCAGACTCCCAGAAGCATGTGACCGTGAAAAGCAACATCATGCATCAGTTCAGAGAGAGCTCGTGTCTTTTTGGCCGATTTGACACCAGAACAACAACATACGTCTGTGTAGGAGCCAAATGCAGCCTTTCGATTCAGCCTCCTGGAATCCAGAGGGGACGCCTCTGCTGACCACACCTGTATCACACCTGTATCACGCCTGCATCACACCCATATCACACCTGCATCACACCTGTATCACACCTGCATCACACCTGTATCACACCTGCATCACACCTGTATCACACCTGTATCACACCCATATCACACCTGCATCACACCTGTATCACACCTGTATCACACCCGCATCACACCCGCATCACACCTGCATCACACCCGTATCACACCTGTATCACACCTGTATCACACCTGCATCACACCTGCATCACACCTGCATCACACCCGTATCACACCCGTATCACACCTGTATCACACCTGCATCACACCCGTATTACACCCGTATCACACCTGCATCACACCCGTATTACACCCGTATCACACCTGCATCACACCTGCATCACACCTGCATCACACCTGTATCACACCTGCATCACACCCGCATCACACCTGCATCACACCTGCATCACACCTGCATCACACCTGCATCACACCCGTATCACACCTGCATCACACCTGCATCACACCTGCATCACACCTGCATCACACCTGCATTACACCTGCATTACACCTGCATTACACCCGTATCACACCCGTATCACACCCGTATCACACCTGCATTACACCTGTATCACACCTGTATCACACCTGTATCACACCCGTATCACACCCGTATCACACCTGCATTACACCTGTATCACACCTGTATCACACCTGTATCACACCCGTATCACACCTGCATTACACCTGTATCACACCTGTATCACACCTGCATTACACCCGTATCACACCCGTATCACACCCGCATTACACCTGTATCACACCTGCATCACACCTGCATCACACCTGTATCACACCTGCATCACACCTGTATCACACCTTTATCACACCTTTATCACACCTTTATCACACACGTATCACACCCGTATCACACCCGTATCACACATCTACCTGCCTCACACCTGTATCACACCCGTACCACACCCGTACCACACTTTTGTGCACACCTGTATCACACTTATGCGCACACCTGTAGCACACCTGTATCACACCTGTATCACTCCTGTGTTTGAACTGTTTGATTCTCTGATCTGTGTTGATGAATCGATAACTTTGTGAAGTCCTCCGATCTTAAGATGTGACAGAGCCATGGAGGTGACCCATTTTTTGTAGTTTGAAAGTTCAGTATTCCATCTTTGTTTAAAAAAGAAAAAAAACTCATAACTATGGAAGCCCGTTTCCGCCATGTAAAAAAAGAAAAGCATACAGAAAGTCAACAACACATACCAGTTTTCAACTGCACATGCGCAGTTGAAAACTCGAAATTTTGAGTTTAAAAGTCAAAATTACAACTTTTAAAAGTCAAAATTATGACTTTAAAAGTCAAAATTACGAGTTTTCAACTGCGCATGTGCAGTTGAAAACTGGTATGTGTTGTTGTCTGGAACGGTCTCTGGACATCCTTCACCTGCAGATTATGTGAAGATATTGCCGACAGTGACCACTGCATCCTTGAAGTAGCCAGAAAAAATTTTGTTTGATTGATTCTGTAAAACTTTCCTGTTTAAGCCCCAGACCGCGGTCGTAGGACGCAGGGGGGAGCTGTCTTTTTATTTATTTATGTTAAATTCAATTTACATATATACAACATTTAAATCAAACGACTTCTTATTTCGACATAGTAACAAATGTGAGCAATACGTTTTTATAATAAATCAAAGGAAAATGAGCCATAGAGACATTCCAATCCAATCTGCTATAGACCACTCTGACCAGACGATGGCGCTGAGAGGGGTCCACACGGAGCGAGTATTTCCACGGCTGAAATGATGCGCTTTCTACGTGTTGAGTACGGGGTTTTATTCATGCATCTATAATGGGTTTAACTCCCTTTTCAAAGACCCTCACTGTTATCTGCGGAGTTATTTCTCCGGATTGTTGCTAAAAGAGTCGTGGGCTTTATTTTGTCACAATAAAATAATCAGACAAGGCACTTATTCCCTATATGTCTCTGTGTTCTTGCTCATACGCCAACAACTTTACCTCACGCTCCATCAGCTCACCCCCGCGTGCACGCAAACACGTCACATACTCTTCAATGCACTGATCACAATTCCAAAAGGGTAATATTGTCAGTGCCCGTGACTGTGGTTCTCCTGCCTCTGTCTGCGGTTCTCCTGCCTCTGTCTGCGGTTCTCCTGCCTCTGTCTGCGGTTCTCCTGCCTCTGTCTGCGGTTCTCCTGCCTCTGTCTGCGGTTCTCCTGCCTCTGTCTGCGGTTCTCCTGCCTCTGTCTGCGGTTCTCTCCTGCGGTTCTCCTCTGTCTGCGGTTCTCCTGCCTCTGTCTGCGGTTCTCCTGCCTCTGTCTGCGGTTCTCCTGCCTCTGTCTGCGGTTCTCCTGCCTCTGTTCTCTGCCTCTGTCTGCGGTTCTCCTGCCTCTGTCTGCGGTTCTCCTGCCTCTGTCTGCGGTTCTCCTGCCTCTGTCTGCGGTTCTCCTGCCTCTGTCTGCGGTTCTCCTGCCTCTGTCTGCGGTTCTCCTGCCTTGTCTGCGTTTCCTGCCTCTGTCTGCGGTTCTCCTGCCTCTGTCTGCGGTTCTCCTGCCTCTGTCTGCGGTTCTCCTGCCTCTGTCTGCGGTTCTCCTGCCTCTGTCTGCGGTTCTCCTGCCTCTGTCTGTGGTTCTCCTGCCTCTGTCTGTGGTTCTCCTGCCTCTGTCTGTGGTTCTCCTGCCTCTGTCTGTGGTTCTCCTGCCTCTGTCTGCGGACCTCTCTCACTGTCCTGTAATCGCGAACGGTCTCTCTGTCAGTCACAATATCATTCAGTGCATTTCTGGTGCATCCATCGATAGCCGTGATACTGACCAGATGTCACCAGTTGATGCTCAATGACTTTGAACAGCCGCATGTGCTTTATTATTAATCTTCCACAGTCCGTTTAGGATAAACTAAATAGAGGCTTCTGAAGCGGATTCTAATCATAAACGGAGAGACGTTTGTATTTTAACGCGATTACTACCACAACATTATTGCTGGCTACTTCATGGATGTGGTCACTGTCTGTAGGAAAAATCTTCACATAATCTGCAGGTAGAGGATGACCCATGGTCATGGATCTATAACAGGGATGACCCATGGTCATGGATCTATAACAGGGATGACCAGAGACCGTTCCAGACAACACATACGAGTTTTCAACTGCACATGCGCAGTTGAAAACTCGTAATTTTGACTTTTAAAGTCGAAATTTTGACTTTCTGTAGGCTTTTTTTTTTTTTTTTTTTTACATGGCGGAAACAGGCTTCCATACATAACATATTTTTTTCATGTTTTATAAAAATAGCCAGAGATAAGCCTCAAAGAAACTTCCTTAAATGAAATGGATGGAGACCTGGGACCAAAGTAAAGCGGTAAAAGTTTTGGCCAAAGTAAACTGGTTCCAGACCCGTTTCTGGTTCTGACTGAGGGACCCACCTTGCTGGACGTGCTTGGGGTCGAACCCGTGGATCAGGGCCCGTGGAGCCCCCCACTCGGTGCTCATCATCACGTTGTGCCGCGGCTGGTACCAGAAGTCGTACCCGAACGGAACCGCATCCCCGGGGTGCTCCCAGTTCCCAGTCACCTCGAACGTCTCACCGTCCAGCAGCACGAAGCCCCCTGAAGGCAGCACACACACACTCTTATTGTTTTATACTGATAATCTTTTCAGGGGCAACAGTGGTTCAGTTGGCAGAACATTGGTCATTGGGGCCTGCCAATCACACAGCCCGGCCAGCCCCTTGACAACCCACTGACAGCAAAGCGGGCAGTTTATAAGCAGCAACTCCCCGATGAACGGCGCTTCCTGGAGCTCTTAACACTCACCACCTCCCCAGCGCCTCCTCAAGCTCCTGGTTCCTACTCGGGTTTCTGCTCCAGTTACTGCCCTGGCTCCTGCCCTGGCTCCTGCCCTGGCTCCTGCCCTGGCTCCTGCCCTGGCTCCTGCCCTGGCTCCTGCCCTGGCTCCTGCTCTGGCTCCTGCTCTGGCTCCTGCTCTGGCTCCTGCTCTGGCTCCTGCTCTGGCTCCTGCTCTGGCTCCTGCTCTGGCTCCTGCTCTGGCTCCTGCTCTGGCTCCTGCTCTGGCTCCTGCGCCTCATTCAAACCACGCTTCTAGCCACCACAGACGATCTCCCCTCTGCAAGTGTCACTGCCGCGGTCAATCAAATAAATCTTTTTCATGAATTAATGTTTCTGTCTTGGTCTCTTCAGATTGAAATATTGCTAAACATCTATAATGGACCAGGTATCTTCACATAGATCGAAAATGGGGTTTTTACTTCCAGAACAATAGTGATCCGTAGTTTATTGTGTCTGAGGGACGTGATCAAAGAGTAATTTATGTGGCACAGTTCAGTCTGATGTCGCCGCTGCTCCTTCACCTTTGTCTCACTGCAACAATCTTACTTGGATTTATAGATTACACTTTACAATCTTAGACTTTACAGCTCAATCTGTGCCAAGACAACCACATCTCTTGCCAATCTTTCTCACACAAGACAAGACAACAGAAATACTCATACATTTTACTCTTAATGTTCAATTGCTGTAAAAAGAATGGTCAGAGCAGACTCTTCTTAGCCTTATATAGGAGCGGTATTTTTTTGCGGCTCCAGACAGATTTGTTTTTATTTATTTTATGGTCAAATCTGGCTCTTTGAACCTTAAATGTTGCCGACCCATGTTCTAATAGTAAACATGCTGCTTCTCACACACTGACCTTTGCCGTTCCCAGAGGGGTCTCCCATACAGCTGATCATGATCTGACCACTGGCCAGACAATGGGACGTGTGTGGGTTCGCCAGGCCACACTTGTAGTAGAGGTCCACAGGCTCCACCATCTGCACACAGACCAGAGAAGGCGTTCATACCATTAACATACGGACCAAACTATGTGTGCCATATGCAGTACTGTCTTATAATGAAAGAACACGGATCATAGATATTATACAGACATTTACCATCAAGTGTGGACATTAAAAATACTCAGTTCTGGATCTACTTTTTGATCACTTGGATCTACGGCCTCAGTCCTGGATCTACAGCCTCAATGCTGGGTCTACAGCCTCAGTCCTAGGGCTACAGCCTCAGTCCTAGGTCTACAGCCTCAGTCCTAGGTCTACAGCCTCAGTCCTAGGTCTACAGCCTCAGTCCTAGGTCTACAGCCTCAGTCCTAGGTCTACAGCCTCAGTCCTAGGTCTACAGCCTCAGTCCTAGGTCTACAGCCTCAGTCCTAGGTCTACAGCCTCAGTCCTAGGTCTACAGCCTCAGTCCTAGGTCTACAGCCTCAGTCCTAGGTCTACAGCCTCAGTCCTGGATCTACAGCCTCAGTCCTGGATCTACCGCCTCAGTCCTGGGTCTACAGCATCAGTCCTGGGTCTACAGCCTCAGTCCTGGGTCTACAGCCTCAGTCCTGGATCTACAGCCTCAGTCCTGGATCTACAGCCTCAGTCCTGGATCTACAGCCTCAGTCCTGGATCTACAGCCTCAGTCCTGGATCTACAGCCTCAGTCCTGGATCTACAGCCTCAGTCCTGGATCTACAGCCTCAGTCCTGGATCTACAGCCTCAGTCCTGGATCTACAGCCTCAGTCCTGGATCTACAGCCTCAGTCCTGGATCTACAGCCTCAGTCCTGGATCTACAGCCTCAGTCCTGGATCTACAGCCTCAGTCCTGGATCTACAGCCTCAGTCCTGGATCTACAGCCTCAGTCCTGGATCTACAGCCTCAGTCCTGGATCTACAGCCTCAGTCCTGGATCTACAGCCTCAGTCCTGGATCTACAGCCTCAGTCCTGGATCTACAGCCTCAGACCTGGATCTACAGCCTCAGACCTGGATCTACAGCCTCAGACCTGGATCTACAGCCTCAGACCTGGATCTACAGCCTCAGTCCTGGATCTACAGCCTCAGTCCTGGATCTACAGCCTCAGTCCTGGATCTACAGCCTCAGTCCTGGATCTACAGCCTCAGTCCTGGATCTACAGCCTCAGTCCTGGATCTACAGCCTCAGTCCTGGATCTACAGCCTCAGTCCTGGATCTACAGCCTCAGTCCTGGATGTACAGCCTCAGACCTGGGTCTACAGCCTCAGACCTGGGTCTACAGCCTCAGACCTGGGTCTACAGCCTCCGTCCTGGATCTACAGGGTGGCATGGTGGTGCAGTGGTTAGCATTTCTGAGACATTACATGAGCACTAAGCAGTTGTAAGTGTGATTCAACATACTGTACGTCTAAGTGTTCTTATGTACTTGTCAATACTT
Source organism: Knipowitschia caucasica (assembly GCA_964034765.1). Classification (NCBI taxonomy): domain Eukaryota; kingdom Metazoa; phylum Chordata; class Actinopteri; order Gobiiformes; family Gobiidae; genus Knipowitschia; species Knipowitschia caucasica. The sequence goes on from OZ035829.1 coordinate 38,398,774, forward strand.
ATATTTTACTCCTTTATGTGCCCTCTGTCTTCTCCCAAAGCCTTGTTTTAAAACAGGGACCAGTTTTTTTTGGGTTGTAGTCCAAGGCGATGGAATGATCTGCCAATGACGTTGAAGCTAAAGATATCTATTTGTCTTTTTGGGTGCATTCACAAATGTTCATGTAGTGACCTATGTGAGAGGACTTTTCTGCCCTGGACAGTGGTGGTGTGGCCTGAGCAGGACCTTGTGGATGCGAGGTTCTCGGGCCTGGCTGGTGTCGATGACGTAGATCCTGGAGGAGATGAGCGAGGGCAGAATGAGGCGGTCCCGGGTTTTAGACGCGTCTCCGAAGCAACTGCTGCAGGCGTTCCAACCGCTGTGGTGCAGCTCGTCACGGAGGTTTGGCATCGGCAACCGGTGGATCACCTGCCAACAGGAAGTACTCTGATACCCAGAAAGTACTTGGATATACAGGAAGTTGTCTGATACACAGGAAGTACTTTTTATTATGATTATCCGTTTCCTTTTTCGTGGTTTCTCTGAGATTACTCCTTCAAACCTGCATTAGTGTAATCAGATTTTTGATAAATAATAGAATTGATGAACTGGTGATTACCTGGCTGTAGGTGTGGGAGTCTGGGTCCACGTCCACTGTGCACAGATAATCGGGTTTGAGGATGTCAGTGTTTCTGTAGATACAGGGCAGGTACACGATCTTCTCCCGAGGTCCTGAACAGAACACCACCAGACTCAGCACACTTCAGATTCAGTTTGTAGACGGGAACAGTCCTTGCACCTTTCCTGACACTCTCTACACTCAAGATTTACAGAACACCAGCAGCTGATTTCAGATGATACAGAAGCTGTGTGCCTGATCAAACAAGGAGAGGAAGGGGAGCATCAGGGGACAGTTTAGTTTAGTTGCTGTGGAATTTTGAAGGCACTCGTCAAATGAATGGGGCGTGTGCACATTTTCCAGACCCCTCTGCCATTTTAAAACTGCCCATAGACGGTGAAAGTGGTGGCACATTAGTTTGAACGGCGGAGATAGGAGTGACTACGTCCGTTATTATTTACGGTCTATGGTCCAACCTCAGACATCTGGGTGAGCAGTTCAACAAAAGGCTGGACCGGAAATATCACATGGATGCAGTGTGAAGCAAGGGTCAAAGTAAAGTCTATTAAACGTTAACATCAGTCCCCTTTGCAGACACATGTCTACCACACTGGCCAGTGTACTCTGCTTCCAGCCAGCTGAGGTGAGGGAGCGTGTTCAGGCGATGAGAGCAGGTTGGACATCAGAAAAAGCAGGCTCTGTAGTGGGGTTCCCACGGCCCAAAGGTCACAGAGAAACGGCAGAACTATAATCTCAGATCCATCAGGAAATCCCTTTGCGTCTCTGGAGGTGAACAGCACCTTCACACACATTCATTCACCTTTGCACCAATACTTTGTAAGTTGTAAAATTTGGTTGTTTTCGACCCCTCTTATCAAAAAGGATGAACAGATCAGCCTCACTTGTGATTGGCCCTTTGGTTGCTATGCAGTTGCTGAGAGAACACTTGAGGCTGTTTGATTTGGCTAAAATCGTCTTGTTCTGGGATTGGCAAAACGCCGTGGTGACACCGGCACTGGTTTAATGGGTAAAACTTGAGATGATAAAAGGTGGATGTCATACCTTTCATGGCCTCCAGGGGTGTGCTGTAACCAGGACCACATCCGGAGCAGCTGGAGTGTGCTGTGAGGAAGAACAAGAGTCAATGTCTGAAACTCCGGAACACTAACCTTGTTTGGAGAGTTTGTAAATCCAAACCACTGAAAGAAATACTTTACACTCTCAAAAGCTTTTATTTCCTAATCTGCTAATGTTGTCTTTAACGATTTCTTGTCAATTTCTCCAGCGCCTTCTCAGGGACAAGCTGGAGACAGCTGGAGTGGATCCTGGATGACCTCACAGTTTGTCGGAAGTTCTGACCTGCAGTGTGTGGGCCGTCCTCCTGCAGACTCTCTACACTGCAGACTCAGCACAGATGGTTGTGTCCTACAGAAGATCTTTTATGCCTCTGTCATCATCATCATCATCATCACAGAGGACTAACATCTGATTCAAATCTGCGATGCTGATCTGGCTGCAACGAACTGATATGATTTGACAGTGTCCTCTGCACTGTTTAGTGAACAAACTGTTTAGTGAACAAACTGTTTAGTGAACAAACTGTTTAGTGAACAAACTGTTTAGTGAACAAACTGTTTAGTGAACAAACTGTTTAGTGAACAAACTGTTGGTGAGGCAACAGTCTGACTGCATCGTCGTAGGGCATCATCATTATGATGTTAAAAGGTGGATTAAATTGGGGCATTACTGCAGGCGCAGGTGTGACATGCACTTAAAGTAGTACTAGAATTTAATATGCTGCAATCCAGAATATATAACTACAATATGTGTTTATAATATTTCGGGTGTTCATTTTGACATGTTCAGATGAATTATGTTAAAAAAACTGCTTTGAAGTGCAGAAAGGGCAAGCACTATTTGCGACTCACGGCAACTTCCGGTGACTCGCGTGACTCAGGCGCTGTGAGCCGCGACTCAGCAGCCAGAAGTCGTGGCTCACGGTTATCAATTTAACTTTTTAGGGGTATCTGTTGATTATCAATGACACATTGTGGATCTGGAGGCATATATTTACAAGTAACCAGTATGTTACACACTCTTCATCATCTGGTATGTGTTTATATAGCTCTCCATGTTCGTTAACCACTGACTCAGGAGCTGTGAGTCGCGGCTCAGGAGCTGTGAGTCGCGGCTCAGGAGCTGTGAGTCGCGGCTCAGGAGCTGTGAGTCGCGGCTCAGGAGCTGTGAGTCGCGGCTCAGGAGCTGTGAGTCGCGGCTCAGGAGCTGTGAGTCGCGGCTCAGGAGCTGTGAGTCGCGGCTCAGGAGCTGTGAGTCGCGGCTCAGGAGCTGTGAGTCGCGGCTCAGGAGCTGTGAGTCGCGGCTCAGGAGCTGTGAGTCGCGGCTCAGGAGCTGTGAGTCGCGGCTCAGGAGCTGTGAGTCGTGGCTCACAGTTAAAATACAGCATATTTTTGCTTTTTAGGGGTATCTGGGAATTTCTAATGAGACTATATGGATCTGGAGGCATAGTTTACACGCCTACTTCACGACACGCCTCTGTCCTGCAGGCCGCAGAATGACTACTTCGAACCCGCAGCAACACCTTTTTGAACAGGTGTGGGCTTATTCTATACATTAGCACGTAGCTCAACATGTCCTTCCAGTGATGTGCGGCACCACTCTGCTGCTATTCATGACTGAGCTGTATATGTTCCTGTATTGGGAGACAAAGTAACAGCTCATGTGGAAACAAATGTTCATGTTATAGTGCAATGTGTGCAAATGTATTAGCTACAGCCAAGTGCAAAACTGAAATGTATCAAACCTAAACCAAATCTTTATTCTTTATAATTGGTCTATTAAAGTGAATTACGTTGTGCATTTTTTTATAAAGTTTGTTTTCCTTCTCTTCTGTGTGTGGCTCATCTTGATGTGTCGTCTCAGTAGTTCTGTAATTCAAGAATAACCGGTTAACTACACTTAATTTTTGCATAGAAAAGAAATGAGAGAAAAGAGGCATTAAGGAGAAAAACATGTCTTGATGGCTGCAGCATGACACCTGTATTTCCACTGCATTTGTATCCTGTATAATGCTCCAGGATCAGATGTTTAAAGGGTATAAGGGAGCTACACTTTTTGGAAACCCTAAAACATTTGATTCAGGATGATCACGGAGGCAGTTATGAGGGAAAGTACAGGTGCCATGCAGCAGTCATACAGCCACTGGGCCACCAAAGGCTCAAATAAGCATCTTCAAACATTTCACCACAACAGAAGTTACTTGAATTCTGTATTTTGAACATCTGGGTTCGGTAACATGATCATATAAAATTATGTCATTAGGGTCTTTCTCTTTAATTCTCTATTTACAATAGTAAGTCCACCTCAGCACACTATCCTCTAAAGTTAACAATAATCATTTTTTTTAGAATTAAAATGCCCTGAAATGAAATGCCCTGATGCTTGTGTTTGTTCAAAGACAAAGAAATCTCTACTCTGGGTTCTTGGCTCACTTTGTCATCCACATTATATTACTATAAGGACAAATTGGTACAAGTGGCTTTTATAATTGTGTTTGTTTGTGTATTGTATGTATTTTTTCAAATGCCTTTAGCATTATTAATAAATAACAAATAATAATGTCTCAGTGGTTTTTTAGTTATTTATTTCTTATGTGACCAAACCTGTGTTATACACCTTGCCTCATCTTTTGTCCTATGGAGTATACACTCTGCTCTGTATCTGCAAGTTTTGTGTATTCTTTGAAGCCACAGAATTACAACCAAGGAATTTTACACAAGTTTTTTTTTTTTTTCCTGTTTAAATGTTATGCCCTTTAAAATGTTAAAATGATTAAAAGACAGATTCCAAAAAACGAAACAAAATAACCTACCTCAATATTTTGGTGAAATTTAAATTGCAAGCGAGATGTCCAACGTCGTGCATGATTCAACATGAGATTAGACAGCGCCCCCTGGTGTCAGCAGACGAGTCCTGACTTATGTCTCGTAAGTCACTTGTTAACAATAGAGTAATACAAACACATATCAGCTGGTAAAGTATGTATGAGGCACTGAGGACATGGAAAATGTTCATCCAGATACATTAATAATTCATAAATACTCCTAAAAAGTCTTTTTCATTAGAATATGAAATAAGCCCTGCAAATACATGTAATAATCTGTATTTAGGCCTGTATCACTTAATCAACCACTTGCACTATGACTGTAAACCTGCGCTGCTAATTCTGAGTCTGTTTATTTTACTAAGGATGCACCAATACCAATATTAGTATTGTGCCGTTTCCACATACTTGTGCCGTTTCCACATACTTGTGCTCATACTCATTCATGAGGTCCCATGACTGTATATAAGATACCACGATGGGGCGTCTTGCTTCAGTGGGAGCAGGTGGTTGTGGGGGCACGACCCCACGATCATTAGGTCCAAAGACCAAAGCTCTGCCAATTGAGTCACTGTTGCCCCTAATAATTCCCAGATACCCCTAAAAAGCACAGATTTGTGGTATTTTTAACCGTGAGCTATGACTTCTGACTGCTAAGCCGCGACTCACAGCTCCTGAGCCGCGACTCAGGAGCTGTGAGTCAGTGGTGAACAGTTCATAGAGATCTATACAAACAAATACCAGCTGATGAAGAGTGTGTAACATACTGATTACATGTAAACTATGCCTCCAGATCCATATTGTCTCAATAGAAATTCCCAGAAACCCCTAAAAAGCAAAGATTTGTGGTATTTTTAACTGTGAGCCTCGACTTCTGACTGATGAGTCGCGACTCACAGCTCCTGAGTCAGTGGTTAACGAACATGGAGAGCTATATAAACACATACCAGATGATCAAGAGTGTGTAACATACTGGTTACTTGTAAATATATGCCTCCAGATCCACAATGTGTCATTGATAATCCACAGATACCCCTAAAAAGTTAAATTGATAACCGTGAGCCACGACCCCTGAATGCTGAGCGTGAGCCGCGACTCAGAGCGCCTGAGTCACGCGAGTCACCGGAAGTTGCCGTGAGTCGCAAATCGTGCTTGCCCTCTCTCTTGAAGTGGCACCTTTTCACTTCCGCATAGAAACGCTAGGGGGGCCCAAAATGGCGGCGATGACGTAGGAGAAGGACCTCTCACAGCAGACAGCAATCTGGGCTGAATCTGTAGGAGGTTTCACTGTCATCTGAACAAGGTATAAACATATTTTCATCCGTTTTGTACATAATAGTGTGCAACTCTTTTAACCTTTTAGCCTTATTTGTGAGATTCAAGCTAATTAGTGCTGGGCAAGTTAGCTAACTCTACTTGATATCATAAAACATGCTAACAAGGCTAATATTCGTTTTTACATTATGCCAGTCTCACTTTGGTTGCCTTAGATTTATTTACCACAATGTACATTGTAATATCCATAAATGCTAACACCTATTAACGGTTTAATTAGCATTTTTATCAATGATTGCATCACATGTAGTCTATGTTTTCAACTTCTGCAGATTTTTGTTCATAAAAGTAAAATATTTATTTAATTTGAGTTATTTTGATTAGCATTTATGGATATTACAATATGTTTATACCTTGTTCAGATGACAGTGAAACCTCCTACAGATTCAGCCCAGACTGCTGTCCTCTGCTGTGAGAGGTCCTTCTCCTACGTCATCGCCGCCATTTTGGCTCCCCCTAGCGTTTGTGTAAAGGTCCGACTTCAAAGCTGTTTTTTTTAACATAATTCATCTGAACATATCAAAATGAACACCCGAAATATTATAAACACATATTGTAGTTATATATTCTGGATAGCAGCATATTAAATTCTAGTAGTACTTTAAGCTTTTTTGTTCTGGACAGATTTCAGTTGGTTCAAATCAAGTTGTTTCTTGTCAGTCACATCAGAAGAAATCATCCTTAATTCTCCCATATTAAGATTATACCTCACTCTGTTTCACATGAAGGAATTAAATATGCAAATGTCAACAGGTCTGCATGTCGTCTCTATACCAAACTAACTGACACTAAACTTTCCTTAAGCAGAAACAAGACGTAGCACGTAGGTTAACTATGGAAGGAGGTATATAACACCAACATCACCTGAGCTGCCCACCCACTCTCTCAGTAAACTGTAGGATGTAGTAAATGTTTACGGCTTTTTAGGTTCTTCTAATAAGACAATTAAAGCAAAAAAAAGCTAGTACTGCATAAATACCTGACATGTTTCGGCGGTACACTTCCGCCTTCATCAGAGGTGACACGTGATGGTGTGACGCGTCTCTTATCAGCTGTTGTTGCCGGAAGCAGTCAGTCTGACAGATCTCACAGATCCGTCAGACTGACCACGTCCACGGGGACGAACCCGTGGAAGAAGGGGTTAGAAGAACCTAAAAAGCTGTAAACATAAGAAGACAGAATGAATTTTCCACATTTAATACGCGAAAGATTTGGAGCACGGTGTCTCAAAGCTTTCCGTCATCTGGAGAAGATCAAAAAAGCCCAAGCCCGCCAGAAAAACCACCTGAGATTCAGCCTGAGATGCAGAGACGAAAATGTGACTCCAAAGAGTCTTAAAATCAAGAACCCCATACACACGAGAAACGCGGACAGGATAATCAACAAAGCAAAACGGGATTTACTAAAAGAACGGATACGGATGATAAACATCAGAAGAGAGGCGCTAGCCAAGGAGTTACGGCAACAAACACGTATTTTTTGAAGAACTATACCCCCTACAAGAGGAAGAAAAATTATGGATGGACAGACAATTACATGACACATACAAAAAAGAATTCGAAACAACCAAGAAGCGACAAATCGGTAAGCTAGATAAACTCATTACGAACAAAAGACAGAGCACACAGGGACCCAGTAACGATAAATGGCTATTTAATCTGTCAAAACGAACACTCACGGACACAGAACGAAACATACTAAAACGAGGACTACATTTTGCCATCACACCGGACAAAATACCACACGAAGAGTTTATATTGGCAACGGAGTTAGCATGCAATAAGATACATGACCAGGGAAAAAAGGCAGATCTTAGGAACACTGTCACAGGTATACTCAAAGCAGCAAAACTACCACCCAGCAACATATCAAAAGAACAAAGAAGGGCACTCATTTCACTCACCAAGGACAAACATCAATAATACCGGCGGACAAGGGAAGAACCACGGTGGTTATGGACACACAGGACTACGAGGAAAAAATGAACTCACTACTACAGTAAGCGATACAAACACATACGAAATATTAAAAAATAACCCCACAGAGGAAAAGAAACGGAAACTGAAGTCATTACTCAAACCTCTAGCAGACGCAGGAAAAATAACCACACAAGCATACAACCATTTCATTCCCACAGCCAATATCACCCCACGTATGTATGGCACACCAAAAATACACAAAGAAAACACACCACTCCGCCCCATAGTAGACAGCACAGGATCAGTCACATACAACCTATCTAAAGCACTAGTGGAAATAATAAAACCTCTCATTGGAAACACTAACCACCACTGCAAAAACTCAAAGGAACTGGCTCAGGAACTCAAAAACATATCAATCGAAAAGGACGAGGCACTCAAATCACATGACGTTGTGTCATTATTCACCAAGACACCAGTTGACGTCACTATTCACATTGTACACGAGAGACTTAAGAAGGACCGGACACTCAAAAAAGGCACAAACCTCACAGACATAACACAACTTCTAACTTTTATTGCCAAATCCACTTACTTCCAATACAAGGACACAATATACAGACAGAAGGAGGGTTTTGCCATGGGGGATCCACTATCTGCAATAATGAGCTACTTTTTCATGGAGGATTTAGAGGAGAGAGCCATCAACACAGCACCACAACAATACAAACCAACCCTATGGAAAAGATACGTCGACGACATTTTAGAAAAAGTAAAGACAGGAGACACACAGGACCTCACTGACCATCTCAACACCATAGACTCAACAGGACACATACAATTCACACATGAGGAGGAGAGGGAGGGCTGCATACCTTTTCTGGACTTAAACATTCACCACCAACAGGACGGCAGCATCAAGACAACGGTATACAGGAAACCAACACACACTGATCAATATTTACTCTGGACCTCAGAACACCCCATTGCACACAAACTATCTGTTGTCAGAACACTATTTGAACGCCTCAACAACATCACAGAGGAAGAAGACAGGATAAAAGAAGGAGGACACATAATCCAAGCACTCAAGGTTTGTCAATATCCCAGATGGGCAATACAGAAAGGAAGACAACAGGTACTAAACAAACAGATCACACAAAAACAGAGAAAAAAGCAACCACAAAAACACAACGAACACAAAGACATAGTCACCATACCATACATACAAGGGGTCACGGAGCAGATACAGAGAGCACTCGGAAAACACAACATCAATGCAATAATCAAACCACACAAGAAGCTCAGACAGATCCTCGTTCACCCAAAAGACAAAATACAACCGGAAAAAAAGTGCAATGTCATATACAAAATACCATGTAGAACCTGTAATAAAACATACATCGGGGAAACGGGGAGAGCTTTTAGCACCAGAAGAAAGGAACATCAAAAGGAATGCGAAAAAGAAACGGCAGCGTGACTAACAAGAGCAACCAAGGAAAAGGCAACACAGGAAAACTTCAAATCAGCAATATCAGACCACTGCAAAAGAGAGAATCACATCATGGACTGGGACAATGCAAAAATAGTAGGAACAGAAGAACATAAATACAAAAGATGGATACGAGGGCGATTGAAATCAGGAAGCGGGGAACACAGACCATCAACAGAGACGAGGGGGGCCTTCACCATGGCTCACACTTGGGATTCACTTCTCCAGAGACCACAGCGCGGCGGGGGACGTGGTCAGTTTGATGGATCTGTGAGATCTGTCAGACTGACTGCTTCCGGCAACAACAGCTGATAAGAGGCGCGTCACACCATCACGTGTCACCTCTGATGAAGGCGGAAGTCTACCGCCGAAACATGTCAGGTATTTAAGCAGTACTAGCTTTTTTTGCTTTAATTGTCTTATTAGAAGAACCTAAAAAGCCGTGTAGGATGTAGTGTGAAACAGACACATGGTGACTGATAAGAGATAGTGTATGACTTATATCATCTATAACAAAACACATAGAAGGACATTATATATGACAAATGTAGGCAGACATTTGTGGGAAGCCATTTCACTTCGGAGCTTTTATGGGAATTCTGCTACTTTGGCGCTTAAAGGGTCCATGTATCCTGGTCCTTGTAGGAAGTGTGTCCTCTGCATTTGACCCGTCCTGTACTGGGCCTGTGTGAGAGGCAGTGGTTCTGGAGCACCGGTTCTGCTGCCTGAGCCCTGTGCTGCCTGAGCCCTTTGCAGACTGAACCCTGTGCAGCCTGACGGTTTTCCCAGGACAAAGTTCCAGAGGCAAAACAAAGGCTGACCGTGGGTGACCCGCTTACACAACCTCTCTCGCCTACGCCTCCCCTACGCCTCCCCTACGCCTGCCCTACGCCTCCCCCACGACTCCCCCTCGCCTCAGATAGGACTTAGATCAACATTCTTGTTTTGGATGAATGCAGCAGGAAAGGTCGGTCAGGGGTAAAAGATAAACATTATACTGACACTTTTTCATGGTCAAAATCTGTGTTTTTGTGCTGGACTTTTAGGCGTTTCTTACAAGTCGTTAAGAAATCTGTTCATTAAATAAACAGATGAACAAAACTTTGAGCCCAGAGAGCAGATCTAATGTCATTTATCTCAGAGACTGCATTCCGCACCAACACCACAGTCATCCTGAAATGTTTTATTTATATATCTATTTATTTAGAGGATAAGCCCCTTGAGATGAATCATCTCGTTTTCAAGGGGATCCTCAAGATTTCACAAGGTGACAGATACAGCAAAACAGATACAAAACACAAGAAAATCATATAAACCTTAAAAAAACCCACGCACACACAGATTGTACTGTAATTACAACAAATAAAGATACTACTCGTTACATCCCATCCACAGGTTATCACACACACCCTGGTCCATAACACACCCTGGTCCATAACACACCCTGGTCCATAACACACTCTGGTCCATAACACACTCTGGTCCATAACACACTCTGGTCCATAACACACTCTGGTCCATAACACACTCTGGTCCATAACACACTCTGGTCCATAACACGCTCTGGTCCATAACACGCTCTGGTCCATAACATACTCTGGTCCATAACATACTCTGGTCCATAACACACTCTGGTCCATAACACACTCTGGTCCCTCATGACCTTTGTGGACAAAACATTTGACATCTTAAAAAGGTGATAAAATTCACTCAACTGAACCCAGAGCTGCGACGTGTCTGATTTCTGATAAGTCTACTTTTGATTCTACTTTAATGGCAATAAAATGACTCTGATTCAGAAATGCCCGTTTCAAACGGGAACATTTCAGATTCAAACCATGTGCAACAAGCAATACATCACATGTTTGTTTTGATATATACATGTATATTCCCCACATGGTTAGTCTCAGCTGTGAGCTGGTCTGAACACGGTCTGAACCAGAACTGAGGGAGGCTTCTAATAAACCAAAGGTCCCCAGCCTTCATACAGATTAAAACAACAAGCCTCGATGGTGGAGCAGTGGGCAGAGAGAAGGACCATCAGCAAGATCGGACTCAGGACGCTCAGTTCGTGTGTTTCCACTCTCAAAGTGAGCCATGCCGATCCGTTGAAGACTACCCTGGACCCTTTTTAGGAGCTGGACCAGGGCTTCATGGGCCCGGTTTAAGAGTAAAGGGATGAAGTAAGTAGTTCTGGCTCCGGAATCAGAAACGCTTTGTAAAACCCTACAGTGACTTTCACATCACCGTGTTTTGCTTTTTAAAAGTTACAAATGTGTTAAATGTTTTTGGCGCAGGTCCCTTTAGCTGCTGTGGAAATGGAGGCGCACCACAACAGTAGTTCCAGCTGTGTTCATGCAGCAGCGCAAAGAGAGAGAGGCCTCTCTGTACCTGCAGAGGCTCATGGGAGATGCAGGAATGAGAGTTTTCTTTGAAAGGAAAAGTTACGCTACAAGCAGGCTTTATTATTCATATCCCTTTTTTCAAGAGAGAAATCATTGGTTTGGACCAGTGCACTGGACGCTCTGGACAAAGCCTGAGATGAACCTGGTCTGAATACAGACACTGAGATGAACCTGGTCTGAATACCGACACTGAGATGAACCTGGTCTGAATACAGACACTGAGATGAACCTGGTCTGAATACAGACACTGAGATGAACCTGGTCTGAATACAGACACTGAGATGAATCTGGTCTGAATACAGACACTGAGATGAACCTGGTCTGAATACAGACACTGAGATGAATCTGGTCTGAATACAGACACTGAGATGAATCTGGAGAATAGAAGACGCCTCAAAGAAGAACTCACTCGACACAAACAAGAAACTCTGAATAAAGTCTGAGAGACTGATTTCAAAACGAGGGAAAACCACCACTGGACAAATGAAGAGGTTTGGTGTTTTTTAGGTTGATGATGTTTTTGATCAGATTCAGTTTATTTGCTATTTGCAATAAAACCACATTGGAATAACTGTACAAGACAATCCCAGTGTGCACCAGAGCAGACAGAGCACACCAGAGCTCCTGCCACCAGTTTTATGAAAGATCTACATGTTTTCCGGAGTATTTTTAGAGTATTTCTGACTTTGGATGATATATTGTTTATTTCAATGAATTCTTATGGTCATACAGTATGCGGCAGTGGTGGTGCACACTGAGGAATTCTTGCACAGTTATTCCAATGTGTTTTTAATGCAAATGGAAAATAACCTGAATATTTATCTAGTGTGACCAAAGGACGGAATGTGAATCTTTTACAAGAATTTTGAGCAATTGAGCAGATCAACACTTTTCTACTTTAACGTTTTGGTCTAAGTAAACATATGCATTGGTGACTCAGCAGGTGCTGTAACCAACAATAAGACTTCTGCTCAGACACGACCCCAGACATTTGCACTTTGTCACTTTCCTCAGGACCTCAGCTTCAGCTTCCACAAGTTTTAGCAAATGACCACAAACAAAATGCAATGTTGCACATGTTTAAAATGTGCATTGAGACATATTTGCATTAGGTGACCCCCCCAGAGGAGTAGAGTGGACAGAGCAGTGACTCACCCATGCTGACGCTGCCTCCAGTGAACTTCTGCACAAGTGAACAGAGGGAGGTCCCACTCTGTCCATTAGGCCTCACTCTGAGCCAATCACAGACAGGAGGCCTCACTCTGAGCCAATCACAGACAGGAGGAGGGCACATTCCAATAACTGTTTGCTTTGCATGTGAAAGGTGCACTCAAGACGTATTTCAGATAGATTTAAGCATCCAAGAACCAATCTAAGTCCACTGTAATGTTTCCAGAGTGGATCAGAGTCACTGGATTCGTTTTAGAGTTAGATCATGTTTTATTCTATATAACGTCTTTTACAGATCAGAGTCACAAAGAGCTTTACAATTGTGGGCATTTGTCTCCCACTCCACACAGAGAGCGGGGTCGCCAGTGCAGGAGGCGCATGCCAGACATATTGTACATGTTTTTAGTAGTAGGGGAAACCGAAGCACCTGGAGGAAACCTACGCAGACACGGGGAAAGCATGCAAACACCACTAAGAAAGGCCCTGTTCTGACCGGGTCTCGAACCCAGGACCTTCTTGCTGAGACGTGAGAGTCCTATTCACTCAGCCACCGCGCGCCATTCTCTCCCTGATTGGACCATGAGCTGCAGTAAGACCATAGACTGTAAATATTAGTATGACTCCTCCCATGGAAGCTTTATGGTAAATGCAATGGCTCAACATTTAGTAATTTAATATACAATTCAGTTTTGTATTTCCAACTTGCATTTGTAGGATGTAAATACAACTTTATTTTTGCGTAATATGCATTTTGGATTTACTTTTTAACCAAATACCAGCGCCTGCTCTGGATTTAGTAATCTAAAAACAAGATTGCAAGTGTCACACCATAGATGTAATTTTAGTGTTGCAGCTTGAACCTGCCTCCATACGGACTAGAGGCCACTCACGGTACTGCAGCCTACATCCACATAGACTAGAGGCCACTCACGGTACTGCAGCCTAACGCCACATAGACTAGAGGCCACTCACGGTACTGCAGCCTAACTCCACATGGACTAGAGGCCACTCACGGCACTGCAGCCTAACTCCACATGGACTGTCAGGAGATTTCCCCACAGACCTCAGTGTCACTAAAACAACTCGTCCTCAGAGACAGGGGTCAAAGGCTTTCTCAAAGGTCAGCGTTTGTGGGTATTTTAGTGTCTCTTGTCACTTTATGTTTTTCCAAAGTAACGGAATACTATTCAAAATGCTTTTTAGGTCATGTATTCAGTATTCTGGAACGGAATACATTTTCCAACATACCAACATTAGTGACACTGATGACATGGCTGATTGTCAGGAGTGTTGCTTTACTCCTAAAGTCTCTTTTTAAAATATTCAAAGAAATGGCTGCAATCTTGAAAGGCTGCATCCAAATTGAGCCAGAATCCTTGTCCTTCCTTCAGAGCGACCTGTGATGACGCAGCTCCAGGTTTGGAGACAGTATTCAGTTTAAACAAGTTTATTTTGACACTTTGGGTAATATAGATTAGATTCAACTTTATTGTCATTACAAAGTCAGAGCAATGCAACAAAATGCAGTTTAACATCTAACCAGAAGTGCAATAAAGGCACAGGCAGTAAAGGATCATATTAACAACACAGTAACATACTGTACTTGTATATGTGAGACTTTACAAAGCTGCTAATGCTAGCATATAATATATAACATATATAATATAGCATTTTTATTGACCTTAATGGCACAAAGATCAAAAAGGAAGGACAATGAAGGAGAAGCCTGTAACAGTTTGGATGCAGAGTTCTGCGTTCCCGGTTCTGATTGTGACTGGTCCAAAGATTTTCTTTTCAATAAATTTGTAACTAAGGCGCTCACAGAATGTAGAACGACCAAACCCTGACCCACCTGACCAAACAAGCTTTTCAAATTACAAAATATATTTTCAATTCCCTAGAGCAGAGGTCTCAAACCCACATTTTAGCACTACAGTGTCAAGTGACCAAGACGTACGGAGAGATCCTGTCAATTTTCAAACTAAAAAGACTTTGATTGAGAGTTGGGGACCACTGTCAAGACGACAAATTGTCCATTAAAGCTGGACCCAAAATCTTAGACTGCAATATATGATCTCACCACTAGAGGGGAGTAAAAACTATAGTGTACCTTTAACATTAACAGGGAAAGTAAAAGTTTGTATCTAAACAGAAACACAAGTTTGTGGCCATACAAAAAAAACAAAAGCCAGTTTGTCAGACCTCTGAAGCTAAGCAGGGCAGGATCTGGTTAGTACTGTGATGGGAGACCTTTGGGAACACCAGGTGCCACAGTGGGGCGGCTGTGGCTGTATAGTCCAAAATTGTGGCTGTGTCCTTAGTCTGAGTCTGGTGTGTGTGTGTGAAAGGTTGATGGTGGTGGAAAGGGCCGTTGGCACAGACTGGTGGCCTCGCTTCTATCAATGTGCCCCAGGGCAGCTGTGGCTATAGTGGTAGTTTTTCACTGTTGTGAATGAATTATGTAGTGAATGAATAATGCCATGTGAAGTGTCTTTGAGTGTCCAAAAAATCTCAATAGGAAACCAATGCATCATTATTATTATTATTACAAACAGGAAAACCATGTGGAAATATAAAACTTTCCATGTTTGTGAAAAGTTTTATGGTTAATTGTTTGTTTCTTTGACTTTTCATCATGAAGAAGTTTAGACCAAATCTTTACTGTTATTGAACATGAGTTTGATCTAATTTAAAAGGAGCAGTATGTAAAAATGTGGCCAAAAGTGGTACTGCAGCCTCTCCCACTCTCCCTGACTCAGGTTGCCAGATATGCAGATGAATCGAGCTGGACCATAATATCTGAATACAACAGTTTTTTCAACAACAAATCTATAACCAACACCTTTTTCACAAAGATAGAAATCCTGGTTTTATTCTTTGTTTTGTCGTTAAGGATTTGAGAATCACAACGAGAATTTTTTTTGTTCCGCGCCACATGGTACTTTACCAGTGAGATTAGCTCCACGCGGTGAGTTCTGGCGCCCGGATCACAGACTTTCTGATTGGTGAAATGGTGGAGGGCGGGACATCGGAATGAAAACAATAACAAGATTTAAGAACTGTAAAACTAATTTTGAAATTGAAATATCTCTGAACGACTGTTATCAGATAAAGAAGTATTTGAAAAGAGCATGTTTTAATAATGCCTTTTGACAGATTAGGGCCCTTTAATGATGACGGATTAGGGCCCTTTAAAGGAACAATATGTAAAAATCTGGCCAAAAGTGGTACTGCAGTCACAGTCAATATTTTGTAGTCCTCTTCCACTCTCCGTGACTCAGGTTGCCAGATACATACCAAATCCAGCAGCAAACACAGGGAGTTATTTTATCAGTTGTTTGTCAGTCTCCATTCACATTGCCATGAGGCATGCTAATGTTGAATGAATGTTTAATTTTGTATTCTTATTTGGACATTTGAGATAAAAAACACGAAACAAAATAAAAGTAATGTAATTATAGATTATCCAAAATAAATAAGCAATTGATGTCCAAAATAGGAGTGGGAAGAATGGATGTTGGAACGTATTTCTTCAGCGTATCAACATCAGGGTTTGCTCCAGAGGATATCACCCTCCAATTTTATTTATTCCCTATTTTTTAGACAAACATGTATAAGTCCCACATCAAAAAGAGACTAACATTATTTTAATTTGGGTACATGTGGTCTTAAATTATTCTTTTTACAATTAAGCTATAAACTGCAAAAAAAACATCTTAACCTTCGTCTTTTACCGTTTTTAGAGCAATCTGTCATAGAATGTGATAACATGCAATTAAATACAAAAAGGCCCCTGCCTGGAATCAACCCCGGGTTACTACGTCGTGAGCGCGTAGATTAAACCACCAGACCACTGATTTGCGCTTCTAAAGAACGGACTCAAAGCAGCAAATTTTGCATCACATAGTCTTTGTTTTGTCATTAATGATTTGAGAGTCATAACAAGACCTTTTTTAGTTCTGCGGCCACATGTTATTTTACCACTGAGATTAATGAGCCGCACAGAGTCCTGGCAACCCGATCACGGACTTACATGACACTTCCTGATTGGCGAAACGGCGGAGGGCAGGACATCCAAATCAAAACAACAACAACTTTTACGGGTCGTAAAACTAATTTTGATAAACAAATATCTCGGCTGAACTACTGTTATCAGTTAAAGATGTATTCGAAAAGAGCATGATTTAATAACGCCTTTTGAAATATGGGGGCCATTTAATGATGACTTGACAGGCAAATATTACATACTGCTACTTTAATATACAGTGCAAAGTATTCGGCCCCCTTGAACCTTTCAACATTTCGCCACATTTCAGGCTTCAAACATAAAGATATAAAATTTTAATTTTTTTGTCATGAATCAACAAAAAGTGGGACACAATCGTGAAGTGGAACGAAATTTATTGGATAATTTAAACTTTTTTAACAAATAAAAAACTGAAAAGTGGGGCGTGCAATATTATTCGGCCCCTTTACTTTCAGTGCAGCAAACTCACTCCAGAAGTTCAGTGAGGATCTTTGAATGATCCAATGTTGTCCTAAATGACTGATGATGATAAATAGAATGCACCTGTGTGTAATCAAGTCTCCGTATAAATGCACCTGCTCTTTGATAGTCTCAGGGTTCTGTAGCGCAGAGAGAACCATGAAGACAAAGGAACACACCAGGCAGGTCCGAGATACTGTTGTGGAGAAGTTTAAAGCCGGATTTGGATACAAAAAGATTTCCCAAGCTTTAAACATCTCAAGGAGCACTGTGCAAACAATTATATTGAAATGGAAGGAGTATCAGACCACTGCAAATCTACCAAGACCTGGCCGTCCCTCCAAACTTTCATCTCAAACAAGGAGAAGTCTGATCAGAGATGCAGCCAAGAGGCCCATGATCACTCTGGATGAACTGCAGATAACTACAGCTGAGGTGGGAGAGTCTGTCCATAGGACGACAATCAGTCGTGCACTGCACAAATCTGGCCTTTATGGAAGAGTGGCAAGAAGAAAGCCATTTCTCAAAGATATCCATAAAAAGTCTTGTTTAAAGTTTGCCACAAGCCACCTGGGAGACACACCAAACATGTGGAAGAAGGTGCTCTGGTCAGATGAAACCAAAATCGAACTTTTTGGCCACAATGCAAAACGATATGTTTGGCGTAAAAGCAACACAGCTCATCACCCTGAACACACCATCCCCACTGTCAAACATGGTGGTGGCAGCATCATGGTTTGGGCCTGCTTTTCTTCAGCAGGGACAGGGAAGGTGGCTAAAATTGATGGGAAGATGGATGGAGCCAAATACAGGACCATTCTGGAAGAAAACCTGTTGGAGTCTGCAAAAGACCTGAGACTGGGACGGAGATGTATCTTCCAACAGGACAATGATCCAAAGCATAAAGCCAAATCTACAATGGAATGGTTCACAAATAGACGTATCCAGGTGTTAGAATGGCCAAGTCAAAGTCCAGACCTGAATCCAATCGAGAATCTGTGGAAAGAGCTGAAGACTGCTGTTCACAAACGCTCTCCATCCAACCTAACTGAGCTCGAGCTGTTTTGCAAGGAAGAATGGGAAAGAATTCCAGTCTCTCGATGTGCAAAACTGATAGACATACCCCAAGCGACTTGCAGCTGTAATTGCAGCAAAAGGTGGCGCTACAAAGTATTAGCGCAAGGGGGCCGAATAATATTGCACGCCCCACTTTTCAGTTTTTTATTTGTTAAAAAAGTTTAAATTATCCAATAAATTTTGTTCCACTTCACGATTGTGTCCCACTTGTTCTTGATTCTTGACAAAAAATATAATTTTTATATCTTTATGTTTGAAGCCTGAAATGTGGCAAAATGTTGAAAGGTTCAAGGGGGCCGAATACTTTCGCAAGGCACTGTATTTCTATGAACAAACTGAGACTGAAACAAAACTGGAGAAAAGCACTGAGTCTTTGTTTTTTTAGACTGGGTTTAATACAATGTACTTTGAATTATTGCTTGTTGCATTCAGGGTTCAGTGTTTATGATAATATTAATACTGTGGTTGTTTTCTTGATAACATTATCTTTAAAGGTACTCTGCTCCAAATAAAAAAAACATCTTAACCAATAACAAATGTGACGTTTTTAAGAGCTCCCGAGTCAAGCGACCAAGACGTATGAAGAGATCCGGTCATTTATCAAACTAAAGGAGTTTGGCCGAGAGTTGGGACCACTGTCAAAGACGACATATTGTCCTACGGAGCTACCGTACTATCTTAGACTGCAATATATGATCTCAATGCTAGATGGGAGTACAGTAAAAACTACAGTACCTTTAAAACGCACTGACACTACAGTCTGATGTCCACTAGGGGGCACACAATACCTTTTGAGTGTTTGAGACCACTGCCCTATGAGGAAAATGTGCATAGATATTACTTCGTGCATGGTCTTTGATAGTACAAATAACATGTGATGAACCAGGATCATGGGTCTCAAACCTATAGCTCTGGAGCTTTAGGTATAGTAGCTCTCAGTAGCTCACCACTGCTTCCAAGTAGCCCCCCAAAGGATTTAGATATTTCAGTATTGTTCCCCATGCCTACGCCTTTTGTACATGTAACTTTGTAATCGATCTATTGTCCACGTATTAGTGCTCAGTTAGATGGCAATAAAGCATGGGTGTCAAAGTCGCGGCCCGGGGGCCAGATCCGGCCCTCTCATTAATGATCTTGGCCCGGGATGATATTTGATTAGTATTAGCAGCACAGAGCCATAAGAACATTTTGATTATTCAATTAATGTTCAGGACATGTGTTTACTCTATGAAGGAAGTTTGTTTTTGTCTGAAAATTTTTTTTACTCTTGAAATGACTGACAGAGCCATATAAAAATATTGGATTATTTATTTTATCATTAAATAAAATATGGTACACTGTGTTCGTTCTAAGTTCAATTGGTTATATTCAATCATATTATTACTATAAATATGTATTCATAAACTTTGAACCGGCCCTTGGTTTTGGTTTATTTGGTTATCGGCCTCTGATGTGTTTGACTTTGACATCCCTGCCACAAAGCAATCATTATTCCGTACTGACTCAATATCTTAAAGGGTTAGGGTTAGGGTTTTTGTTCTGAAAATGCAAAGAAAAGGTTTGGAAACCAGTGATTATTTGAAATCTTCTTTCCAATGTCCTGAATGTACAGTGTAGGTCCAGCGCAGCTCACTCCAGTTCCCCCTGCTCTGGGCTCAGACTGCCCATCTCCTGCTCCTCCCGTGGGACCTGGTCTTTGGTCATGGCTGGGCTCTGGTTCAGGTCCCTGATCACAGTGGTCCTCCTCCTCCTCCTGCAGCACTGCCTCAGCCCGGCCCTGAACGACGGCGAGTAAAAGCCGTAGATGATGGGGTCCAAGCAGGAGTTGAGGTTCCCGAAGACAAAGAGTGTGTGGTGGACGTACTCTGGGGTGTGGTCCAGGACCGAGGGCTGGAACCAGTACCAGACTCCCAGCAGGTAGTACGGTGTCCAGCAGACCACGAAGGACAGAACCATGATCACGCTCATCTTCACCGTCTTCATACGAGCCTTTGGGATGATGTCAGTGCCCGAGCGCCGCAGGCTCCACTCCCCGGCTGGAGCACACAAAGCAACACACACATATTAGACACACAACATCAGTGCTACTCATCAGAACAGACCGGGGGTTATGGTAATCTGGCACAAACACATCACTCCTGCCCCAGCCGTTCAAGAAGCTGTTTTCAAACTCTGGTGAATCCACTGAGCCTCAGGTACAGATCCCATAGAGCTGCCAAATGACATATCGGCAAGTCGTCTTCGCCCAGCGGCTTCACCACCTCTGCTACCCTATTACTATTGTTAGTAAATTTTAGAATTATGTATTTATTTTTTTGTGTGGATGGACGTGTTTCTGCTGCTGGACACCTGACTTTCTCCTACATGGATCAATAAAGTATCTATCTATCTGATTGGATCAATTAGCATTAGACCTAAATCCAGCCAAATTTAATTTTCCACTTATGAATTGAAGATACCTCAAACGGCAAATGTACATTCCTGACTCGTTTATATGAAAAAAAATTCTACTTTGCACTCAGGCCTACTAGAACAGATACAGAAGTAAATGGACTTTTGAACTTAATAAAAATGGTCTGAGCTTCACCTGTGCGTAGGTAGCTTTAAGCATTCTCAACCAATAGTCACAGGCTCAACACTTTCTGACTCCATTCTGACTCTAAAGGTACCTTTCTGGACGGTGGCCTGTCTCTGGATGTGCAGCAGGATGCAGCTGTAGCACCACACCATGACCACTAGGGGGCACACGTACAGCGTGATGAAGTGAAACATGTTGTAGAGCGTCTCCTGCCAGCGCTCCGAGAAGCTGCCGTGAGTCGCACACTGCGTGAAGTCCACGTCCAAAGCTTTACTCAGCCGGAAGATGAAGAGCTGGGGACAAAGCAGGGACACTCAGTGAGTCATGTTTATTTATATAGCACCTTTCACAGACTGTCAATGGCCCGGATCGTCGCCACAGGGGTGTGAAGACGGCCCGCGGTCAGAAGGGTTTATTTTTTCAAACATGCCAAAATGCGGGTGTACTACAACACTAGGTCCAGCAGGTGGCGCTAGTACTAACTTCAGCGACTACCTCGCGGTTAGAGTGAAGTTTCTGTTTCTCTTCCTGTTTACACTCGGCTGCTGTAAAGCCAACCAGCTCGAGCATGAATCGCGTTCTTTGCAATTAGTGAGAGTTAACGTGAACAGGTGTCAGATGTCTCCAATTTGCAGTGGGAAACGTGCGTGTGTGTGTGTGTGGGCTGCGGACACGGAAGCGCGCCTTTTGCTGCATTCAGTCCGCCAGCGCTGGAACGCTGAAGCCTCACTCACCAGACGCACATTTTATAGTTTTCAGACGCAGGGGTCTTCAGACCGGAGGTCCTGGCGCGCACCGGAAGTGGCGGAAGTAGCCGGCGGGCTCTGATGCTAACAGTAAGTAAGTAAGTTTTTATTTATATACCGCCTTTTCACTGCAGATCTGAGTCTCAAAGCGGTTTACAATTGTTAATTATGGGCATTTGTCTCTCACTCCACACAGAGATGGAGCGGGGTCTCCAGTACAGGAGGCGCATGCCAGAACTATTGGACATGTTTTTAGTGGTAGGGGAAACCGGAGTACCCGGAGGAAACCTACGCAGACACGGGGAGAACATGCAAACTCCACTCAGAAAGGCCCTGGTCCGACCGGGAATCGAACCCAGGACCTTCTTGCTGAGAGGCAAGAGTGCTATCCACTCAGCCACCATGCCGCTAACAGAGTTATGCTAGCGGCTTCTTGTGTACAGATCTTCTCCAATAATGCAGCTTTGCAGCGTCTTTGTGTCCAGAGACCTTTCACAGACTTTATATAACAGTAGTATGTGTTCACGGAGGTGCGCCATACGTTTATTTTATTATTAAACGGTACTTCCGCATCGGCAAACATGCTCGAAGCAGTTGCATAAAGTCACGGGAGCATGAAAACTCACATGTTAACAAACACTGTGTCCCCCATTGTCAACCCTGGTTTAGTCCTGGTGTGGCTCCTGTTTCGGCTGTTTCTGAGTATGTTCAGTCTGCTCGCTCAGACCACTACTGTCCTCGTGACCTCTTACCGGCTCTCTGATTGGTCGCTGCACAAACGTCCAAGGAAACGTTTGGCAATATTTATCTCCTGCGTGCGTCAATTTTACGCTCCTGCAGCTCCCCTTCGACTTTGCCGCGCAGTCCATGCGTCTCTACTGAGCAGTCCGTGTGTGCATTTTGAGATGCATATGCATTTTGACGCTCAAACGCGCGTCACCATATACTTTGCATTGAAAGCCGACGCAAAGCATGATCCGGTCTGAACGCGGCATTAGAGTAAACGGCTAGAGCCTGAGAAATTAAAGAATGAAAAGAGTGGCGTACGATCAGAGCGACTGAAGCAGGATACAAGTGAATGTTGGTGTGTTCTGGTCACAAAATAAAGTGACTTTTGAGCGTCTGAAGTGTTAATCCTACAGCCCACACTGTGACAGCGAGGGTCAGAACAGAATGTAGGTAGCAAACGCATCCCTTCGGCTCTGGAGCCACACTCCTCTGCGCCCCGCGACAACAGTCCAGGGGTGTACTTTAAAGGTGTAACACAAGCAATAGAGAATGTGAAAGTATGAGACTGTAGGTTTCATATGAAGTCTGCGAAAATGCACAATATCACCTCCCCACCACCCGCCACATCGACCCCCCTCATCTGGGCTTTACAATCGTGCTCAGGCCCACCTCGCTCAACCGTGCCCGAGCATGATTGCTGCAACCAGTTGCAGCGGTCACACGGCAGCTAAAGCCCAGATCTAATCGTGTTCTGGGCCTATGCCCACTTTAACTGGGCTTTAGCTTGTGACATATATAGTGGGGCAAAAAACAGGAAGTCACAGGCTTGGAAATTGCTGGCTCAGTGCAACAGTCAGAAAGAGATAATAAAAATAAAGAATACAAATAAAGAATAAAAAACACTTCTAAGGAATAAATTTAAATTTAAAATAGAGTCACAGTTACTATTTACAATACACAAGTGCAAATGGTGCACACAATGTAAGGTGACAGTGACAGTAGTACAGTCAGCCACCGATTGTGCAAGTTCTCCCACTTAAAATAATGACAGAGGTCTGTTATTTTCATCATAGGTACACTTCAACTGTAAGAGACAGACTGTGAAAAAAAAAAGGAATTCACATTGTAGGATTTTTAAAGAATTTATTTGTAAATTATGGTGGAAAATAAGTATTTGGTCACTTCAAACAAGGAAGATCTCTGGCTCTCACAGACCTGTAACTTCTTCTTTAAGAAGCTCTTCTGTCCTCCACTCGTTACCTGTATTAATGGCACCTGTTTGAACTTGTTATCTGTATAAAAGATAGCCCAAATGTAGCCCAAAACGATATTTCAACCACTGGTAATCTCACTCGATCTGGGGCTCCACGCAAGATCTCATCCCGTGGGGTCAATGAGAACGGTGATCAAAAATCCCAGAACCACACGGGGGGACCTGGTGAATGACCTGCAGAGAGCTGGGACCAAAGTAACAAAGGTTACCATCAGTCACACACTACGACGACGGGGAATCAAATCCTGCAGTGCCAGACGTGTCCCCCTGCTGAAGCCAGTGCATGTCCAGGCCCGTCTGAAGTTTGCCAGAGAGCACATGGATTATACAACAGAGGATTGGGAGAATGTCATGTGGTCAGATGAAACCAAAGTAGAACTGTTTGGTATAAACTCAACTCATCGTGTTTGGATACTGAGTTGCATCCCAAGAACACCATACCTACTGTGAAGCATGGGAGTGGAAACATCATACTTTGGGGCGGTTTTTCTGCTAAGGGGACAGGAAGACTGATCCGTGTTTAGAAAAGGATAAATGGGGCCATGTATCGTGAGATTTTGAGCCAAAACCTCCTTCCATTGACTTTTGCCCCACTGTATATATATATATATATATATATATATATATCCATCCATCCATCCATCCATTTTCTACCCTTTAATCCATCTCTGGGTCAGGGGGGTGGCAGTCAGAGATGCCACCCAAGTCTCATAGCACCAGCCCCTCACTGACCCTCTGCAGGTGGTGAGTCCACAGGAGGACGGCTGCTCTCTGAGTGTGAGCATAGCCTTGATCTTTCAGTGGGGGCTTTGGGCAAAGTGGGGTTAAGTGTCTTGCCCAAGGACACAACGACAGCAGTCATCAGTGGGAGTCGGTGGAGAAGGTGTAGAGGTGGGAATTGAACCCATGACCTTCAGGCCTGAAGGCCAATGCTCTACCAACTGAGCTACTGTCGCCCCTGTAACAATTGTATATATATATACAATTTTCCACTCACCTTTGGCCCTCCGCGGGCGGTTATCCCTCTCTAAGCTCGGGTCCTCTACCAGAGGCCTGGGAGCTTGAGGGTTCTGCGCAGTATCTTTGCTGTTCCTAGCACTGCACATTTCTGGACCGAGATGTCCGAGGTTGTTCCGGGGATCCGCTGTAACCACTCCTCTAGCTTCGGGGTCACCGCCCCGAGTGCACCGATCACCACGGGCACTACTGTCACCTTTACCCTCCAGGCCCTCTCCAGCTCCTCTCTGAGACCTTGGTATTTCTCAAGCTTTTCATGTTCTTTTTTTCCGGATGTTACCATCGCTTGGAATTGCCACGTCCACCACCACGGCTGTCCTCTGCCCTTTGTCTACCACCACAATGTCAGGTTGGTTCGCCATTACCATTCGGTCGGTCTGTATCTGGAAGTCCCACAGGATCTTCGCACGCTCATTCTCCACCACCTTTGGAGGAGTTTCCCACTTAGACCTTGGGGTTTCCAGCCCATACTCTGCACAGATGTTTCTGTACACTATGCCAGCCACTTGGTTATGGCGTTCCATGTAGGCCTTCCCTGCCAGCATCTTGCACCCTGCAGTTATGTGTTGGATCGTCTCAGGTGCCTCTTTGCACAACCGACACCTTGGGTCTTGTCTGGTGTGGTATATCTGGGCCTCTATCGCTCTGGTGCTCAGGGCCTGCTCCTGTGCAGCCATGATGAGTGCCTCTGTGCTGTCCTGTAGGCCAGCCCTTTCTAGCCATTGGTAGGACTTCTTGAGATCAGCCACTTCTGTTATGCTCCGGTGGTACATGCCGTGTAGGGGCTTGTTCTCCCATGATGGGCTCTCCTCCAGCACCTCCTCATCTCGCCACTGCCTGAGACATTCACTGAGTACGTCATCCGTTTTGGCCTTCTCCATGATGTAGTTATGGAGTTTGGATGTTTCGTCCTGGACAGTGGCTCTCACACTCACTAGTCCTCGGCCTCCTTCTTTACGGCTCACGTACAGTCTCAGGGTGCTGGATTTGGGATGGAACCCGCCATGCATGGTAAGGAGCTTTCGAGTTTTAACATCCGTGGTCTGAATCTCTTCCTTTGGCCACCTGATTATTCCTGCAGGGTATCTGATCACTGGCAGGGCGTAGCTGTTAATTGCCCGGGCCTTGTTCTTGCCATTGAGCCGGCTTCCTAGGACCTGCCTCACTCGCTGGAGGTATTTGGCAGTTGCCGCTTTCCTCGTCACCTGTTCGAGGTTGCCATTTGCCTGTGGTATACCGAGATACTTGTAACTGTCCTCAACGTCTGCTATTGTTCCCTCTGGGAGTGAGATCCCTTCTGTGTGGACTACCTTGCCTCTCCGAGTCACCATCCTGCTACATTTCTCGAGTCCGAATGACATCCCAATGTCATGGCTGTCCTGGTGGTTTGGATCAGAGAGTCGATGTCTCTCTCGCTCTTGGCGTACAGCTTGATGTCATCCATGTAGAGGAGGTGACTGATCTTTGCTCCGTTCCTGAGGCGGTATCCATAGCCAGTCTGGTCAATTACTTGGCTTAGAGGGTTGAGGCCTATGCAGAACAGTAGTGGGGACAGAGCATCTCCTTGGTAGATACCACATTTGATGGTCACTTGTGCGAGCGGCTTGCCATTTGCCTCAAGGGTGGTCTTCCACATTCCCATCGAGTTTGCAACGAAGTCCCTTAGAGCCCTGTTGATATTGTACAACTTCAAGCATTCCATGATCCATGTGTGTGGCATTGAGTCGTAGGCTTTCTGGTAATCAATCCAGGCTGTGCACAGGTTGGTGTGTCGTGACCGGCAGTCTTGGGCAACTGTTCTGTCTACCAGGAGCTGGTGTTTGGCTCCTCTGGTGTCTCTACCAATGCCTTTCTGTGCTGTGCTCATGAATTGTTCCATATGCCCACTTAACTTAGCCACAATGATGCCTGACATGAGCTTCCATGTTGTGGAGAGACAGGTTATTGGCCGGTAGTTGGAGGGGACTGCACCCTTGACAGGGTCCTTCGTGATCAGGACCGTTCGCCCTTCGGTTAGCCATTCTGGGTGAGTCCCATCTCTCAGCAGCTGGTTTATTTGTGCTGCTAGGCGCTCATGGAGTGATGTAAGTGTCCTTAGCCAGTAGGCATGAACCATATCAGGGCCAGGTGCTGTCCAGTTTTTCATACCTGAGACTCTTTCTTGGATGTCTGCCTCTGTGATGGTAACTGAGTTCTGTTCTGGGAGGTGGCTGTGCTCCTCTCTCAGGTACACCAGCCATTGTGCACTGCTGTTATGTGCTGCATCCTTCTCCCATATGTTCTTCCAGAACTGTTCAGTTTCCAGCCTGAATATATAATGATAATGAACAGTATCTATATATATATATATATATATATATAAAATTGTCCACTCACCTTTGGCCCTCCGCGGGCGGTTATCCCTCTCTAAGCTTGGGTCCTCTACCAGAGGCCTGGGAGCTTGAGGGTTCTGCGCAGTATCTTTGCTGTTCCTAGCACTGCACATTTCTGGGCCGAGATGTCCGAGGTTGTTCCGGGGATCCGCTGTAACCACTCATCTAGCTTCGGGGTCACTGCCCCGAGTGCACCGATCACCACGGGCACTACTGTCACCTTTACCCTCCAGGCCCTCTCCAGCTCCTCTCTGAGACCTTGGTATTTCTCAAGCTTTTCATGTTCTTTTTTTCCGGATGTTACCATCGCTTGGAATTGCCACGTCCACCACCACGGCTGTCCTCTGCCCTTTGTCTACCACCACAATGTCAGGTTGGTTCGCCATTACCATTCGGTCGGTCTGTATCTGGAAGTCCCACAGGATCTTCGCACGCTCATTCTCCACCACCTTTGGAGGAGTTTCCCACTTAGACCTTGGGGTTTCCAGCCCATACTCTGCACAGATGTTTCTGTACACTATGCCAGCCACTTGGTTATGGCGTTCCATGTAGGCCTTCCCTGCCAGCATCTTGCACCCTGCAGTTATGTGTTGGATCGTCTCAGGTGCCTCTTTGCACAACCGACACCTTGGGTCTTGTCTGGTGTGGTATATCTGGGCCTCTATCGCTCTGGTGCTCAGGGCCTGCTCCTGTGCAGCCATGATGAGTGCCTCTGTGCTGTCCTGTAGGCCAGCCCTTTCTAGCCATTGGTAGGACTTCTTGAGATCAGCCACTTCTGTTATGCTCCGGTGGTACATGCCGTGTAGGGGCTTGTTCTCCCATGATGGGCTCTCCTCCAGCACCTCCTCATCTCGCCACTGCCTGAGACATTCACTGAGTACGTCATCCGTTTTGGCCTTCTCCATGATGTAGTTATGGAGTTTGGATGTTTCGTCCTGGACAGTGGCTCTCACACTCACTAGTCCTCGGCCTCCTTCTTTACGGCTTACGTACAGTCTCAGGGTGCTGGATTTGGGATGGAAGCCGCCATGCATGTGTAACACGTATGTGCATAAGAGTTACTGATTATATCGGTAATATAGTAACTTTCTTTGTAAAATGTAATATGACTGAGACTACTCAGAAAAATAAGTTCTCTCTGGGAGGAAATGATAGTGCGTATGAAATACTCAAGACAACTGGGATGCTAGCAAATTATTTGTGTTATTGATATTTTGAAGAAGGGGTATTTACAATATTTACAGGCTCAAGTGCACTTGAATATTTACAAAACAAAACAAAACAAAACCAAAAACAAGTAACCAATCGCTCTTTCCATCCACCGAGTTCACGCTCAGAGTCCGAGAGGGCCTCTTAGTCCCAAAAGGTAAACAGTTCTAGGATCCAGAGGGAAGGAAAATAGCTCCCCGGCCCAACCCTCGTAATGTAGGAGGTGGTGGGAGTGAGCGAGTGCCTACAGCGTGTCCTACCGCAGCAGACGTGAAGGCTGATCAAAACACACAGGTAACTGTAGGATGGCTGCTGGCAGTACTCTCACGGCAAGTCGCCAATGGCAATAAGCAGTCTCCTAAGCCTGGCCGATTCCTTCTTCACACACACACATATACGCAGCAAAGACAACTTTGCGGTCACATGAATCTGTAGCAGCTCTTAATGCAGCATCTCCCACACACCTAACCACAAATGCTAAGCAGCCGGCTATATTCAAAATGGCGGCGCGCAAATCTCAGACCCAAAGTCTCGCCCCAAGTCTTGCGAGACTTGACAAAACATTTCATTTCACAGGTAAAAACATGATTTTAAATGTAATGATATTTTAAATTACATGAACAATATCATTCTTAAAATATTTCTTAAAAAGTATATCAAAATATATCTGGGTTACACCCTCCCCCCTTTAGACCATGCACGTCCCGTCGCATGTTGAGACGAGGGAAAGCTAACTACGTTTGGGATAAATATCCATTACAGCAGCGCGGTTTAAAGCGTCAGCGTAAGCATCTGAAAGGGTTTGAAACATTGTTTGGACGACAGAGATAAGGGGATTACCCAACTTGGTATATGTTAACCGGCTAGGCGGGGCCCTAGTACGACCTGTGCGGCGAAGTACAACATCTTCCCCTACCTCATGACTGACATTAGTGGCTTCTACAACTTCAGTAACTGTTTCTGGAACAGAGTTTGTCACCTCAGGGTTTAAAGACTGTTCAATAATTGGCACGTCTTCAGCCACATCCTCCTCCATAGTTTCAGTGCCAGCTTCAGGAGTATCGGTAGAATGGTAAGGATCGGTAAGGTGGATAGGTAATTTATCTTCAGCTTCAACAGATCTCTCATTGTCCAATAGCAATGTAGCCTCAGGTTCATGGCTAGACTCTGGAACCATTTCTTGAGAAGGCTCAACAGGAGGATTGGGAATCTCGTCAACTCTTGTGGCTAAAGCTGGATCCAGAGGGATGTCGGACTGCTCAACATCAAGAGTGTGACTGTGGCTGGGTTGAACACTAGAAATAGTTTCAGGAAATTCCACTATACTGATTGAGATGAAAGGAGGACTGTCGTCATCATCAGAGAAGTATGGGTCAGCTAGTTCAGGTGAGGCTTGACTGCGGGTCTGATGTTTTCGGACAGGAGCAGCGGGTGAAATGCCTCGAGAAGGTGCAGCTGGGAGGAACCCACAGGGAAGGAGCAGATCTCTATGAAGGGTGCGAGTTGGTCCATCCTTGGTCTCTGGCTTCACTGTGTACACGGGAAGATCTCCAGCACATTTAATGACTACATAGACGTCAGATTCCCACTTGTCCTCCAATTTGTGTTTCCCTCGGATCCGGACACTGCGAACCAGAACTCTATCTCCCATGTCCAGCTTGCAAGGAGTTACACGTCGGTCAAATCGAGCTTTATTCCGATCAGCTGACTTCTGTGCACTTCGAGAGGCTAATTGATAACTCTCTTTGAGACGAGCCTTCAAACTTTTGACATATTCTGTATGTGAAGAAGTTGGCTTCTCACGAACAGGAAGACCAAAAGCCAAATCAACTGGGAGTCTTGGTGTTCTGCCAAACATGAGTTCATAAGGCGTGAAGCCAGTTACCTCATTGCGTGTGCAATTATAGGCGTGCACAAGAGGTTTCACATAATCTCGCCATCTGGTCTTCTGTTTGTTCTCTAAAGTTCCCAGCATGTTAAGCAATGTTCGATTAAACCTCTCAACGGGGTTCCCTCGAGGGTGGTACGGGGTGGTGTGGGTCTTTTTCATACCAGTCAGCTCACAGAGTTCCCGGATCAACTTTGACTCAAAGTCGGGACCTTGATCCGTGTGCAGGCGTTCTGGGACACCAAAGTTTGCAATAAAATCATTCCAAAGAAATTTTGCAACCGTTTGTGCTCGCTGGTTTGGAGTGGGAATTGCCATAGCAAACTTTGTGAAATGATCAGTAAGTACCAACACATCTTTCGTATTGCTGCTGTCAGGTTCAATCGACAGGAAATCCATGCAAAGTAATTCGAGTGGCCGAGAGGTCTTGATATTTACAAGTGGCGCAGCCCTTTCTGGCGCAGTTTTCCGCCGTACGCACCGACCACAAGTTCGAATCTTCCTCTCCACTTCAGCAGCCATTTTTGGCCAAAAGAACCGCTGGCGAATTAGATCCAGCGTCCTTTCCACTCCCATATGGCCCATGTGGTCATGGAGACTTGTGAAAACAACTGAACGCAGATCAGGAGGCAACACTAGTTGTAGATTGACACGATTATCTTCCAATCTTCTCCTGTACAGGACACCATCCACCATCTCTAACTTGGGTAGTTCCCGGAGCAGTAGTGGTAACTCTGGAAGCTCTTTGCGTAAAGCAGGTACTACAGCAACACCAGTTTCCAATTGTTGGATCACCTCATGGAAGGCCGGATCAGCCTGCTGTCGATCTCTCAGTTCTTTCTCTGCCAGCTCTGGAAGTTCTGGAAGGCCATGAAGATCCTCAGCAGCATAGCAGTCTGGAATGGCCTTCACATGCACTGAGAGAGACTCCACAAGGGTAAAGGGTGGATCTTCACCATGAACTGACCCTTTCTGCAGAGAGGTTTCACAGATTGTATTAACAATCTCTGCAGATAACTCTTCCTCATCAGCTGTCTTGGCAACACGTTGCTCCAGAAATTGCTGGATCAATCCTTGTTCCTTCAGCAAATGGCTGTCATCAGAGCTGGATACATGTGGCCGTCGTGACAATCCGTCAGCGTCATGATTGTGACGGCCTGCTCGGTACTGCAGCTTAAAGGAATACGCTGAAAGCGCTGCAAGCCAACGATGGCTGGTGGCATCCAACCGAGCAGAAGTAAGAATGTAGGTTAGAGGATTACTATCCGTAACGACAGTAAAATTTGCTCCATAGAGATAGTCGTGAAACTTCTCCACAACACTCCACTTCAGTGCCAGAAACTCCAGCTTATGAGCTGGATAACGCGACTCGCTGTGCGACAACCCCCGACTTGCATAAGCGATGACCCTGAGCCGCCCATCCTGTTCTTGATAAAGAGCAGCTCCCAGCCCGGTTGTGCTGGCATCCGTATGCAGAATATAGGGTTGCTTGGGGTTGGCAAAACCGAGGACAGGTGCCGACGTCAATTTGTCGATCAAGACTTCAAAAGCTCTCTGGCACTCCGTAGTCCATCGATCCCCAAAGGGTTCTTTGGTCGTCAAGCAGGAAGTGGGAGGATGCTTCACCTTGTTGGACTTCCGTGTTGACCCATAACCTTTGGTGAGGTCATTCAGCGGCTTGGTGAAAGAAGCATAATCCTTAATAAACCGCCGATAATAACCGGCGAATCCAAGGAATGATCTCAACTCTTTTAAGTTCGTAGGAATCGGCCAGGATTTTAAGGCTTCGATCTTTCCAGGATCCGTCTCCACACCCTTCTCCGAAACAATGTGACCCAGGTACTTCACGGATGTCTGAAAGAAAAGACACTTTTCTGGAGACAACTTGAGTCCAAAATCTTTCAACCGTTCAAGTACCCGGAGTAGCCGGTTCTCATGTTCTTCCAGTGTCTCCGAAAAAATGATGATATCGTCGAGGAACACTAAAAACTTCCTTTAAATTGAGATCACCCATACAGCGCTCCATTAATCTCTGAAAAGTGCTTGGTGCATTTGTCACACCCTGGGGCATTCGGTTGAATTCCCAGAATCCGATCGGAGTAACAAAGGCTGTCTTATGCTTGTCTTCTTCATTCATGGCAATCTGATAATAACCAGACTTCAAATCCAGTACACTGAACCACTTGGAACCACTGAGTGCTGAGAAAGATTCTTCTGGATTAGGCAATGCGTAAGCATCCTTCACAGTTTGTAAATTCAATTTCCGAAAGTCTATACACAGTCTGACATCTCCATTCTTCTTCCTAACAACCACAATAGGAGACGAATAAGGTGATTCAGACTCCCTGATTACCCCCGCTTCGAGGAGATCACGAAGATGACTCCGGACTGCCTCAATATCCTGGGGATGAATTGGCCGTGCACGATGCTTGAATGGCGTCTCATCACTGAGCTTGATGTGATGCCGGACTTTATCTGTGCAGCCAAAATCCAAGTCATGCTGAGAGAAAACTTCAGAAGCTTGACTTAATTTGTTTACAATACGATCCTTCCATTCAGCTGGTACAGGTGAATCACCAAAATTTAAATGTAGCGGAGTAGCGTTGGTAATGGCGGCACTAACAGCTTGCTGTGACAATATGCTAGCTGCCTCCCCAACATTGGCAATAGCTGTGCGCGGTGGGATCAGTACATCTTGCTCTGACTCGTTGGTTACCACGACCGGAACTTTGTATGGTGCAAGCTTTGGGATGGAAGTTAGACAGCTCTGCACACATAAACCCCCGGGAAGCGGAGACGTGGGATGCTCAATAAGTGTCCAACGTCCAGCTGAGTGGAGCTTAACATCAGCGGACCCCTCCAAAACAACTGTACATCCAGCAGGGACAGTCTGTGGTGTCTTACTGCACACCCGGATTACTCCCACACTGCCCTCTTGGCTGTGTTGGTGGCGTAGGGCAAGGAGTTTCAGCACCGCGCAATATCCCTGTGAAACTGGGGGAGAGGTGTTACAATCACTCTGAAGATAATGAGTGTATAACGGCTCCAACGTGTTCATTCCAATAAGAACGGGTGCCGGGCCCTCATCTGGAACTACCAATGCCAGTGTGGGTACAGTAAACTCAGAACCTAAAAAGTCTTTGGAGAATGTGATTTGCACCTCCACATACCCCAAATACGGTACTGTCTGCCCTGCAGCTCCCTCAACATGGAGTAAATCATTGAGTGACTTGACGGGTTGATCTGAGAGAATATTATTATAGAACGAAATTGGAATTGTGGTGACCTGAGAGCCTGTGTCCAATAAGCAAGAACACTCACGCCCAGCTATCTGCACCAGTGCTGTACACTTTGAACCCACCAGTCCACGAGGTAATTCCGCTGAAGTAGAGTTGGACTGTGATAATTTACATTGAGCAGCTTTCTTTGGGGAAAATTGTCGACCCTCCCCAGCCCCTGTTCTCCCCGTAACAGGAACTGGTTCTAGTTTAACTCCCTGTTGCCGGTCAAGTTTCTCTTGGACTGAAACTGTGTATTGACCTGCTTCTTCTTATGAGCAACCAAGGCAGAGTTGGGTTCATTGGTGCACTCAGGACGAACATGACCGTCTTCACCACAGCGATAACAAAACCTTTGTCGACGTGACAATGATTTATCAAACTTGGGTTTGCTATTTGAGGGAGGAATGGGCACTGGGTGTTTTGAACGTGACTGTGTTGTAGTTAGTAGAGCCAGTTGTTTTTGAATATCTGCAACCTGCTGGGCCAATTGTTGAGTGACAGAGGTTAGGGCAGCTATAGCACCTTTATCTTCATGTTCAGTGTGGGCAATATGAGCATGAGTAGAAACTTTCTGCTTTGTTGACCCTAGATGTTGCTTCATACGGATACTTTTTGATGCCTCGCGGTCTTCCTCAGTTCGTAGCAATAAAAGTAGCTCTGCGAAAGAGGGCGGATTGAATTTCTTTTGTTTTAACTGTAATTCGGAAATAAGTGTATTGTCCCAGCAGCCGCGACAAAATTGACTAAGCAAGTGTCTATTTGTGTCAACTTCCGCGATCCCACCTCTCTTAACAGCCAAGTTTAAAACACATTGAAGACGTTGTAAATAAGAAGACGCACGCTCCCCTGAATCTTGAAAAGTGTCCATAAATTTAGCAAACAACTCTTCACCATCTTGGACCGTTCCGTATGCTGAATCCAAGATCTGCATGTAAACCATAGGTAATGTATCAGGACTTAAGTGGCGGACCATTTCCACAGCTGGTGGCAGCAGACTGTCAACAATACGCCTTGAACGATGTAGATCTGATATCGCTGGGTCAGTTAACAATAGCTCCACTCCTGCACGCCAGGTGTCATAATCTGCTTCGTGCGGGGGTCTGGGGGTCCGTCCCGAGAATGGCCTGAGTCTCTGTGTGGACAGGTGATGTGTCGGACCGTCCTCACTTTTCACTATGTGCTCCACAACCAGCCTCTGGACCTCGGGGGGATTCAAATCTTGAGTAGGTAAGTGGGCAGTAGATATTCTCCCTCTGGGCAAGGAGGACACATTGATTGTGGGTGGTGCAGGAGCCACAGAAGGCACAGTGGGTGGTGACACAATAGCTTCAGTTGAGCTTATTGAGGACTTGGCTTCGTCAGGCTTTATGTCTTGGAGTGAGTTACTAATCTGCTTCATCATAGTTGAGAGAACTTCAGCATAGTCTATGCCTGATACTTTAGCCAGTTTTTGAATATCAGCCAAATAAGTTTCAGTTTTAACTTTCCCCACATGATTTGAATAAATATCCGATAACTCACGAATAAAATAACTTCCTGGGTTCTTAACTGAACTGAAATTGTATGGCAATATTGGCTTAAGCGTAGCAATAGACATACCCGATTCAAATTCAACAACAAGGGCTTCATCAAATTCAGAAACGGGGTCATTTATAATCGCTGTCCTGTTAATCTTACCGTATTGTTCAAGGAACTCAACAACTTCCTTGACATCAGACGTTGTGCCCTCAACCAGCAATGTATTTGATATTTTGAGTGACATCCCTTCAAACACTTCCATTTTTATATAAAGCACCCAGAGTATTTATTAAGCACTATTTTAGATTTCCTCCTGGCTATCTAGCTCGCCACTTATGTAACACGTATGTGCATAAGAGTTACTGATTATATCGGTAATATAGTAACTTTCTTTGTAAAATGTAATATGACTGAGACTACTCAGAAAAATAAGTTCTCTCTGGGAGGAAATGATAGTGCGTATGAAATACTCAAGACAACTGGGATGCTAGCAAATTATTTGTGTTATTGATATTTTGAAGAAGGGGTATTTACAATATTTACAGGCTCAAGTGCACTTGAATATTTACAAAACAAAACAAAACAAAACCAAAAACAAGTAACCAATCGCTCTTTCCATCCACCGAGTTCACGCTCAGAGTCCGAGAGGGCCTCTTAGTCCCAAAAGGTAAACAGTTCTAGGATCCAGAGGGAAGGAAAATAGCTCCCCGGCCCAACCCTCGTAATGTAGGAGGTGGTGGGGAGTGAGCGAGTGCCTACAGCGTGTCCTACCGCAGCAGACGTGAAGGCTGATCAAAACACACAGGTAACTGTAGGATGGCTGCGTGGCAGTACTCTCACGGCAAGTCGCCAATGGCAATAAGCAGTCTCCTAAGCCTGGCCGATTCCTTCTTCACACACACACATATACGCAGCAAAGACAACTTTGCGGTCACATGAATCTGTAGCAGCTCTTAATGCAGCATCTCCCACACACCTAACCACAAATGCTAAGCAGCCGGCTATATTCAAAATGGCGGCGCGCAAATCTCAGACCCAAAGTCTCGCCCCAAGTCTTGCGAGACTTGACAAAACATTTCATTTCACAGGTAAAAACATGATTTTAAATGTAATGATATTTTAAATTACATGAACAATATCATTCTTAAAATATTTCTTAAAAAGTATATCAAAATATATCTGGGTTACACATGGTAAGGAGCTTTCGAGTTTTAACATCCGTGGTCTGAATCTCTTCCTTTGGCCACCTGATTATTCCTGCAGGGTATCTGATCACTGGCAGGGCGTAGCTGTTAATTGCCCGGGCCTTGTTCTTGCCATTGCGCCGGCTTCTTAGGACCTGCCTTACTCGCTGGAGGTATTTGGCAGTTGCCGCTTTCCTCGTCATCTGTTCGAGGTTGCCATTTGCCTGTGGTATACCGAGATACTTGTAACTGTCCTCAACGTCTGCTATTGTTCCCTCTGGGAGTGAGATCCCTTCTGTGTGGACTACCTTGCCTCTCCGAGTCACCATCCTGCTACATTTCTCGAGCCCGAATGACATCCCGATGTCATGGCTGTAGATCCTGGTTGTTTGGATCAGAGAGTCGATGTCTCTCTCGCTCTTGGCGTACAGCTTGATGTCATCCATGTAGAGGAGGTGACTGATCTTGGCTCCGTTCCTGAGGCGGTATCCATAGCCAGTCTGGTCAATTACTTGGCTTAGAGGGTTGAGGCCTATGCAGAACAGTAGTGGGGACAGAGCATCTCCTTGGTAGATACCACATTTGATGGTCACTTGTGCGAGCGGCTTGCCATTTGCCTCAAGGGTGGTCTTCCACATTCCCATCGAGTTTGCAACGAAGTCCCTTAGAGCCCTGTTGATATTGTACAACTTCAAGCATTCCATGATCCATGTGTGTGGCATTGAGTCGTAGGCTTTCTGGTAATCAATCCAGGCTGTGCACAGGTTGGTGTGTCGTGACCGGCAGTCTTGGGCGACTGTTCTGTCAACCAGGAGCTGGTGTTTAGCTCCTCTGGTGTCCCTACCAATGCCCTTCTGTGCTGTGCTCATGAATTGTTCCATATGCCCACTTATCTTAGCCGCAATGATGCCTGACATGAGCTTCCATGTTGTGGAGAGACAGGTTATTGGCCGGTAGTTGGAGGGGACTGCACCCTTGACAGGGTCCTTCATGATCAGGACCGTTCGCCCTTCGGTTAGCCATTCTGGGTGAGTCCCATCTCTCAGCAACTGGTTCATTTGTGCTGCTAGGCGCTCATGGAGTGATGTGAGTGTCCTTAGCCAGTAGGCATGGACCATATCAGGGCCCGGTGCTGTCCAGTTTTTCATACCTGAGACTCTTTCTTGGATGTCTGCCTCTGTGATGGTAACTGAGTTCTGTTTTGGGAGGTGGCTGTGCTCCTCTCTCAGGGAGACCAGCCATTGTGCACTTCTGTTATGTGCTGCATCCTTCTCCCATATGTTCTTCCAGAACTGTTCAGTTTCCAGCCTAGGTGGGTCTGCTCCCCTGTTGTTACCCTGCCACTGAGCGTACACCTTCGCAGGTTGTGTTGCGAACAGCCTGTTCACCCTTCTGGCTTCATTCTCTTTAGTGTGCCTCTGTAGGCGGCTGGCCAGGGCCCGGAGCCTTTGTTTGGCAGTTTCGAGTGCTTCAGGTATGGTCATCTGGCTGTACTTTCTGGGTACTGGTCTTCATTGCACCTCTCTGGGCCTCTGTTAATTGACTCACTTCTCTCCGAGCCGCCTTGATCTTAGCCTCCAACCGTCTTTTCCATGGTGGGTATTGTCCATGGCTCCCATGGTTGCTCTTACAGCCAAGCATCTCTAGGATCACCGCTGCTGAAGTGTATATCAGCTCATTGGTTTCAGTGATTGTGGTGGTAGGTATTGCCCTCACTGCTGCATTCACGCTTTCTATGAGATCCTTAGGTGGTACTTCACACAACCGCTGTAACCAGTATCTTTGCCCTGTGCCCATTCTAGCCATGATCTTAGCTTTCAGGTCAGTCGCTCTCTCGTTCAGCGTTATCGGTTCCATTGCGGCTATGTACCCAATATCTGGTTGGGGAGTTGCAGTTGG
Organism: Knipowitschia caucasica; assembly: GCA_964034765.1. Taxonomy (NCBI): domain Eukaryota; kingdom Metazoa; phylum Chordata; class Actinopteri; order Gobiiformes; family Gobiidae; genus Knipowitschia; species Knipowitschia caucasica. Next base: position 38,436,851 of record OZ035829.1, read on the forward strand.
TGGGATCTCCCCTCTGACCTCGGCAACTGTGGCATCATACATGTGTTGTACCTCATCAATCTCAAGCTGTGATAGCAGTTGCCGTTTGTGGATGTTGGAGCATTGAGCTACCAGTTGTTTCGGGGTTAACTGTGACTGTGGGTTTCGAAGTAACCATTCAGCCCACATTCTCTGCATGTAACCTCTTTGGCCAGGGTTACTTAAGTAGTAGCATTCCAACAGAGCCCTGTTATCGGATCTCGCCCACTTTCGCCTTGTTCCAGTAGCCCACTTTTCATCAAGGTGCTCTGGTTCCCCAGCACCTGACGCAGACCTTGTTTGGCCGGGCGACGGCTGATCCGGCATCTCATTGCTTATTTGTACCTTCATGGTTATGAGTTAGGCAGTAGCATTAAGGGTCTTGCCCAAGGACCCACACTGGATGTTGGTGTTAATGTGCTCCCGGGTGGGGATTCGAACCCTGGCCTCCCATATATATATATATATATATATATATATATGTACAGTGCCTTGCGAAAGTATTCGGCCCTCTTGAACCTTTCAACATTTCGCCACATTTCAGGCTTCAAACATAAAGATATAAAATTATAATTTTTCGTCATGAATCAACAACAAGTGGGACACAATCGTGAAGTGGAATGAAATTTGTTGGATAATTTAAACTTTTTTTAACAAATAAAAAACTGAAAAGTGGGGCGTGCAATATTATTCGGCCCGTTTACTTTCAGGGCAGCAAACTCACTCTAGAAGTTCAGTGAGGATCTTTGAATGATCCAATGTTGTCCTAAATGACTGATGATGATGAATAGAATGCACCTGTGTGTAATCAAGTCTCCGTATAAATGCACCTGCTCTTTGATAGTCTCAGGGTTCTGTTTAAAGCGCAGAGAGAACCATGAAGACAAAGGAACACACCAGGCAGGTCCGAGATACTGTTGTGGAGAAGTTTAAAGCCGGATTTGGATACAAAAAGATTTCCCAATCTTTAAACATCTCAAGGAGCACTGTGCAAGCAATTATATTGAAATGGAAGGAGTATCAGACCACTGCAAATCTACCAAGACCCGGCCGTCCCTCCAAACTTTCATCTCAAACAAGGAGAAGACTGATCAGAGATGCGGCCAAGAGGCCCATGATCACTCTGGATGAACTGCAGATAACTACAGCTGAGGTGGGGATGGTGTGTTCAGGGTGATGAGCTGTGTTGCTTTTACGCCAAACATATAGTTTTGCATTGTGGCCAAAAAGTTTGATTTTGGTTTCATCTGACCAGAGCACCTTCTTCCACATGTTTGGTGTGTCTCCCAGGTGGCTTGTGGCAAACTTTAAACGAGACTTTTTATGGATATCTTTGAGAAATGGCCACTCTTCCATAAAGGCCAGATTTGTGCAGTGCACGACTGATTGTTGTCCTATGGACAGACTCTCCCACCTCAGCTGTAGCTATCTGCAGTTCATCCAGAGTGATCATGGGCCTCTTGGCAGCATCTCTGATCAGTCTTCTCCTTGTTTGAGATGAAAGTTTGGAGGGACGGCCGGGTCTTGGTAGATATGCAGTGGTCTGATACTCCTTTCATTTCAATATAACTGCTTGCACAGTGCTCCTTGAGATGTTTAAAGCTTGGGAAATCTTTTTGTATCCAAATCCGGCTTTAAACTTCTCCACAACAGTATCTCGGACCTGCCTGGTGTGTTCATGGTTCTCTCTGCGCTTTAAACAGAACCCTGAAGCCCAACGCACACCGAAACGCCTTGACGCGCGGCAAAAGAGCCGCCTCCTTTATTTTCTATGAGAGAACGCACACCAAGGTTGCAGTGACGCGCGGCGACGCTGGACCGGGCGCCACGATTCAGTTTTGTTGAATCCAGACGCGGCGCCGCGGCTGAAACTGTCCCTCCAAGCACCCGTAGTTTTCTTCTTCTGCGCTTCTTATCACGTAGCTGTGAGCGCGGTCTCAAATTTACACACTTGTCGGCGCTATTGCTCAAGTAAACCGGTCACAATGGACGAGGAAAGCTTGATAACCCAAGTACAGCGTTACCCAGAGCTAGTTATTAGCCTGTTTAAAAAATGGGTCCAAATAGTCTTTTCTTGTAATATTTGCCAGCATAATTTCACGTAAATACTTTGTTTCCTCCCCCAAAATATTAGTAGAAACTTCCAAACGTCACTCACCCATTTCATCTGCGATCAGCTGGAAAAGGACGCTAGCCAAGGCGTTCCGGTGTAATTTGACACATGTCATGAACGCGCGTCAAATGACGCGCCGCGAGGCGCTGCGTTTCGGTGTGCGGTGAGCTTTAGACTATCAAAGAGCAGGTGCATTTATACGGAGACTTGATTACACACAGGTGCATTCTATTTATCATCATCAGTCATTTAGGACAACATTGGATCATTCAAAGATCCTCACTGAACTTCTGGACTGAGTTTGCTGCACTGAAAGTAAAGGGGCCGAATAATATTGCACGCCCCACTTTTCAGTTTTTTATTTGTTAAAAAAGTTTAAATTATCCAATAAATTTTGTTCCACTTCACGATTGTGTCCCACTTGTTGTTGATTCATGACAAAAAATGAAAATTTTATATCTTTATGTTTGAAGACTGAAATGTGGCAAAATGTTGAAAGGTTCAAGGGGGCCGAATACTTTCGCAATGCACTGTATATAGATACTGTTCAGAGTGAACTCACAGCACTAGGTTAACTTGTGTCAAATAAAAAGTACTGAATAAGAAGAGGAGAAGCGAGAGAGAGGTGTGTTTAGAGAGAGTGTGTGTGTGTGTACAATATTCTTCCAAAGTGTTGCATCTGTGATGAACGAGTGAAGGAGTTTCCAATTCCAATATCGTGTATGAATGTGTGTTACTGTGTTCAAACTGATTATCTGATCTGTTGTCGAGGAATCAACAACTTCATAAAGTCCATGAGACGACTGCTGATGTGATTCACAGCGATATAAAAATAATGTAATTATTTCTGTGTTCCAATGATCAGTGACCATCACCTGGACCGACAGTGAACCTCAGAGTGAGAGATGAACAATCCTAAAGTGGTGTTTAGTTCAAACAGTGTGTGTAAGTGTGTTGTGATGCCACGTGATTGTGAGTGTTTTAATCAGTCTGGAATGTGTCCCTGCTGTTTGGTCACTAATGCTCCACAAGGCTCTGGAGGAATGCAGCAGGCGCCGCTCACTGCTGATTCATGTGCCTTATGTGTTCCACAGAATATATTTTTTATATATATATATATATATATATATATATATATATATATATATATATATATATATATATTATATATATATATATATATTATATATATATATAGGTACAAATAAGCAATGAAATGCCGGCTCAGACGTCGCCCGGCCAAATAAGGTCTGCGTCAGGTGCTGGGGAACCAGAGCACCTTGATGAAAAGTGGGCTACTGGAACAAGGCGAAAGTGGGCGAGATCCGATAACAGGGCTCTGTTGGAATGCTACAATTCAAGTAACCCTGGCCAAAGAGGTTACATGCAGAGAATGTGGGCTGAATGGTTACTTCGAAACCCACAGTCACAGTTGACCCCGAAACAGTAGTGCCCGTGGTGATCGATGCACTCGGGGCAGTGACCCCGAAGCTAGAGGAGTGGTTACAGCGGATCCCTGGAACAACCTCGGACATCTCGGTCCAGAAATGTGCAGTGCTACAGTAGGAACAGCAAAGATACTGCGCAGAACCCTCAAGCTCCCAGGCCTCTGGTAGAGGACCCGAGCTTAGAGAGGGATAACCGCCCGCGGAGGGCCAAAGGTGAGTGGACATTTTTTTTTTTTTATATATATTTAAATAATAATTATTCAGCACCTATTTGACAATAAATCATTGTCCTGTAGCAACTAAAACTTAAAATAATGAGTCCATAAACTCTGCTCAGACAGTTCGACTCTACCACAATAAAAATACACATATTATTAGCCGCATCGCTACATTAGCCGCAGGCACCAGATAACATGGAAAAGGAAGCGAATTATAATCCAGAGATTACGGCAACTAAACTATATCAAAATGTAAGAGGTAAGTACAGATATTTGTGTGTGTGTATGTACAGTATGTCCCCATAGATGTGTGTGTGTCAGCGTGTGTGTGTGTCCCTCTGCCCTCTGAAACAGCGTGTGCCATCAGAGGTGTGTTGCTATGGAAACGGGTGCAGGATCCTTCAGGGCGCGGTCCTCTCCGATGTCCTTCACTTTCTCCTTAAGCCTCATTCACATGATTTATTTATAATTTCTGCTTCTATAATCTGTGACAGTGACGTGTTCATCCAGACTGAGCTCCTCCTGCATCTTCACAGAGGGTTTCTGTGTTTCTGTGTTCACCTCCAACTATTATTAGAAACCCAATCCTTTTATTCTACAACATTATGGAAACTGTGTGTTCTGGTGCACCTGGTGCTTTCGATCAAGCACCTCGCAATTCAATTCAGGATGATACACACAAATACGCACAGATCTCTCACTGGTCTCTCTGGTTTCTCCCTGGTCCCTCCTTGGTCTCTCTCTGGTCTCTCCCTGGTCTCTCACGGGTCTCTCTCTGGTCTCTCTCTGGTCTCTCCCTCGTCCCTCCCTGGTCTCTCTCTGGTCTCTCTCTGGTCTCTCTCTGGTCTCTCCCTGGTCTTTCCCAGGTCCCGCTCTGGTCTCTCTCTGGTCTCTCCCTGGTCTCTCCCTGGTCTCTCTCTGGTCTCTCTCTGGTCTCTCCCTGGTCCCTCCTTGGTCTCTCTCTGGTCTCTCTCTAGTCTCTCTCTGGTCTCTCCCTGGTCTCTCACGGGTCTCTCTCTGGTCTCTCTCTGGTCTCTCACCGGTCTCTCCCTGGTCTCTCCCTGGTCTCTCTGGTCTCTCACTTGTCTCTCTCTGGTCTCTCTCTCTCTGGTCTTTCTCTGGTCTCTCTCTGGGAAAGATGAATCTTTCCAACAAAAGTGGAGGCACACAAAAAGGAGACAAAAAGAGACCAAAGTCTTGGGATCCACGGATTTGTCCCAAAGCTAAAATCTCTCAAAACGCATCATGTCTCTTGCAGTGATGGGAATAACGGCGTTACTAGTAACGGCGTTACTAACGCCGTTACTTTTTTCAGTAACGAGTAATCTAACTAATTACTTTGACGGTAACTATAACGCCGTTATCATTTCCGACATCCCGTTACTGCGCGTTACTAAAGACGCACAATGAACTTCTCTTTTTACTTCGTGATAGGACTCGTGCGCGTGTTGTCATGAGAGAAGGGAGGATGAGAAAACCTCTCAGCAATTATTGGCGGATGTAAAACATATTTCCTTTACAATCCACATGTCTACAGTTGAGAGGATGGTCATAAATTGTGTTTTTGAAACAAATATGGGTCTTAGTCGCGCTCAACCACAGCTTGTATCACCGTGAGGCCTCAGAGGAGCGTATGTGAGTGCAGAAGTCGGCTGCATACAATTCCATCAGAAAGCTCCTTTCTCTTCCTGGTTTATCTGCTAAGGGCTGCTACAGGTTTGGCTAACATACAAATAACACATTTTAAGATAATTTAAAATGCACTTACGGTAATTTTTCAATTACTATAGGAATGATAAGAAAGAGGTGAAGTGTAAGACGGTTGGTTTTAGAAATTGGATGCACCCGGCTGCAGCAAAACAGAGTAGTTTACGGAGGACACACGCGTTTTGTTTTACTTTTTAAAACTCATTTCCAAACGGAGGATTACATATCTACGCTCAAACTATTATCTGGACTTAAACACAGAACTGGTCTGAACCGAAGTGGACTGTGCAGGTCATTTATAAGGTAAGACCCATAACTCATAGTTTTGCGTTTTGTTTGAACAAACAATGCATGAAACATATTCTGCTGTAGCCAAACAAACTGTCCACTTGATTTATATGATATATATGTTCATCTGATTGGTCTGAAGTCAGTGCTTCACCGGTGTTTCCACATTCACAGTGGCGGGTGTTGGTGTTTAGTGCTTACAGCACAGAGAGAGATGGAGAGTGAGGAAGAATTCAGCAGCAAAACAGACTTTTCTAGATGGAAATATTGGCACTATTTCAGACTCACTGAGGTTAAAGGTAAAAATGCGCACCTCGACTGCACATTATGTTCCAGAACAAAACGAAAAAGTAACGCAATAGTTACTTTTACTGGTAACTAGTTACTTTTATAGTGGAGTAACTCCGTTAGTAACTCAGTTACTTTTTGGGAGAAGTAACTAGTAACTATAACTAATTACTTTTTCAAAGTAACGTGCCCAACACTGGTCTCTTGTAGTCTCTCCAGGTTGAAAGGGCAGCCTTGGCGGAGGCTAACATGAACAGGTCTGACACACTGCTGATGCGACCGGGCAAACTCCCATGATCCTCGAGTATCCGATGGAGAGTATAGATCTGGTCCAGTTTTCCACGGCTGGGATGAAAACCACACATCTCCTCCTGAATCCGAGATTCAACCATCGGTCAAAGTTTCCTCTCCAGATTTTATTTTTCATTATCATTATTTATATTTGTAAATGTTTGTGACTTTGTTCATTGGTAACAAATATGCAAAGATCAATAATGAACCCTATGTCAGGAATGATCACACAAATATTCAACCACATTTTTCCCAGAACCGCTTAAAGGAGTAGCTAGCTGCCTTTATCGTCCCGGGAAGTTTCTCTCTGGGTGAAAAATGTTGGAGACACTTGGTTTAGACTTTTTACACTATACTGTATATGAAACATACACATTTCAATGACTCCAATAAAATGTCATATTTCATTAAGAGTCTTTTTGACAAAGTTGTCATTCACAGTTTCCCGATACATATCGTCACCGCCGTGAGATCAATGTGTATCAGCACCATCAGCGTCACGTATGGTATACACCTGGTATGTACACCTGGCACATACACTGGTACATACACTGGTACGTACACCTGGTATATACACTGGTACATACACTGGTACGTACACCTGGTACATACACTGGTACATACACTGGTACGTACACCTGGTACTTACACTGGTACATACACTGGTACGTACACCTGGTACATACACTGGTACATACACTGGTACGTACACTGGTACATACACTGGTACGTACACTGGTACATACACTGGTACATACACTGGTACATACACTGTACATACACCTGGTACATAAACCTGGTATATACACTGGTACATACACTGGTACATACACCTGGTATATACACTGGTACATACACCTGGTACATACACTGGTACATACACTGGTACATACACCTGGTACATCCACCTGGTACATCCACCTAGTACGTACACTGGTACATACACTGGTACATACAATTGTACATACACTGGTACATACACTGGTATACACTGGTACATACACCTGGTACATAGACTGGTACATATACTGGTACATGCACCTGGTACATAAACCTGGTATATACACTGGTACATACACCTGGTATATACACTGGTACATACACCTGGTACATACACTGGTACATACACCTGGTACATCCACCTGGTACATCCACCTGGTATATACACTGCTACATACACTGGTACATACACCTGGTATATACACTGGTACATACACCTGTATGAGATAGGAGGTACCTGTGCTACATACACCTGTATGTGATGGGAGGTACCTGTGCTACATACACCTGTATGTGATGGGAAGTACCTGTGCTACATACACCTGTATGTGATGGGAGGTACCTGTGCTACATACACCTGTATGTGATGGAGGTACCTGAGGCGTGGCCAGCAGCACGCTCAGCAGCCAGGCAGCCGTGAGCATGCGGCGGTTGCGCTGGTGCGCACTGAGCGCGCGCAGAGGCCGCAGGATGGCGTGCTGGCGGTCCAGGCTGATGACGATGACCACATGTGCGCAGGCGTGCATGCACAGCAGCTTCAGGAAACACAGCAGCTTACACAGGACAGCGCCCCCTCTCCACTGCACCGTGATGTTCCAGGCCGCGTCCATCGGCATCACCAGCAGAGCGCCCATCAGGTGGGCCCCCGCCAGGCTCAGCATCAAGGGCCTGAGGTGGGAGGCCAGGCCCCGAGTGCGCCACACACTCACCAACACACATGTGTTACTCACAGACGCGCACACACACAGCAGCAGCGTGGCCACCACCCGGCACTGCGCCGCCACCGTGAACTGAGGCTGCACCCATCCATGCTCCGCCCCCTCGGAGCTGTTGATGGCAGTGGTCCCAGTGGGCGTGGTCAGAAGAGGAAGGGCCAGGAGGTCACCTGACATCTGCAACAGACACATGTGAGGAGGAAACGGTGAATGTATATGATGCTCCCACAGAGCCTCAGGGAAACAACTGGGGCTGGGCCTGGTCCACAGGCCTGATCCACAGGCCTGGTCCACAGGCCTGGTCCACAGGCCTGGTCCAAAGGCCTGATCCACAGGCCTGGTCCACAGGCCTGGTCCACAGGTGGAACTATAGGAGCATCTGACCATCGGGGCGCCCCAAGGATGTGTCCTGGGCCCTCTACTAGTAACACTGCACATTCACTCGATGTGGGCCTCCCACTGGTTTCTTACTTTCTCCCACTGTGTTTTAGAGCTGTTCCTCTGATGCAGGGTGCTATAAGGATAGAGATGATCCAGGACACTCCACATTCAACCACATTTATGGACCTTGGTCTCTGCCCTTTATGGACCAATGGCTTCATGTGAACATAGAAACAGATGTGTATGAGGGTGGTGGAATTATTCCCACTGATTACAAATGTTTGATAAATATAACTTGTGTGTGATCTATTTCAAAATATAATCTGTAACAAAGGTCTTTTTAAACATGTCACTGGAGCAGTTTCTGTGGTCCCTGGGACCATGTGGCCCATCGTGAATGTCCTCTGTTGTGGTGCTGTCGCTGAGATAAGGCGATCATTAATCACAATAAAGACTGCAGAAGCATTTCCATGGTAACAAGACTCAGAGACTCTGGGAGGTCACCCAGGCTTTAGCCAACATCACTGCCCCAGTATGTGACCTGTACTATGTGTCCTCTATGTCTCCTCTACGTGTCTTGCCTTCTGGGTCCTCTCTGGGTCCTCTCTGGGTCCTCTCTGGGTCCTCTCTGGGTCCTCTCTGGGTCCTCTCTGGGTCCTATCTGTGTACTCTGTCCTCTCTGTCTACACATGTCCAGGTCCTCAGCCTGTGTAAGATTCAGAAGCTGCACTGACACTATCAATTCTGTTCTGAATCTGTCCGCACCTCGGATGATCAAAACATTTTCAGATTGTATTTCTGTCTGATATGACATAGATCATGGTTCTGTATTTCCTACATTTGACTGATGAATATTGATTTAAACCATGTGTCAAAACGAATGAGTCCTCACACCTCTGTGTCTTGGGGGGTTTGACTAATCGCTTGGTCGTTTAAAGGCTGCTTCAAACCTCTGTGTCTGGAGCCAATCACCAAACAGGTGGAGCCAGATCCAGCAGGGGGCGCTCTGGGGGATCACTGATCACAGTGCAGGTCATTGTCAGTCATTTACGTCATCCTTCCATGTTTGTTGTAGATTTTCTGACACACACACTTTCAACTGAACACGGCAACTGTTTATTTTTAGATATTTTTTCGTCTCAAGTGACATTTTCAGTGTCAAAGTGTCATTCTCCTGGTGTGTCCTGGTGTGTGTGTCCAGGTGTGTCTTGGAGTGTGTGTGTCCTAGTGAGTCCTGTCCTGGTGTGTGTGTCCTGGTGTGGCTGTTTGACATAAATAACATTAAATTGTGTGTAACAGTGTTTCTCTGCCACATTCAGCCGTATGAGCTCATGAACTCAAACCGCGGCGTTTAATCCAACGTCTTTGAGTTGAAAAACATTTTGATGAGGTCCAGTTTCTTTCAGTGGCACAGATTCAGTCCGACGTCAAGAACCAGACTTTGTTCTTATTTGAACTTGTACTTTTGTTTTCTATTTCTTTTGCGACCTTTATGTCCACATCCCAATTGTCCACACGTCTCAGATCTCTATCTATTCAGCGGACGGACACCAAAGACCAAAGACTTCCGGACCTCGCCAAATAAAAGGCATCACTCGTTGTCATGACAACAAAGAACAGAGCCTTAACGGGGAGATTTTGCTCAGTTACACTACTGTCTGCGGTGAAACTGAAAAGGATCAAACCTTTTAAAAGAGGTGTTTTTGTCATGGTGTGGACTATTGCTGTATTCGGTTTTATTTTGACATTAGTTACGTCTCTGATTTGATTTCATTTTTACTTGCTGTCCTGTTCCCCTTATAATTGTCTGCCCCGCCCTGAGGTGTTTCACCGGTGTCTAAGTCTATATGTACCTGTGCTCCTCTCCCCTTGATCTATATGTACCTGTGCTCCTCTCCCCTTGTTCTATATGTACCTGTGCTCCTCTCCCCTTGTTCTATATGTACCTGTGCTCCTCTCCCCTTGTTCTATATGTACCTGTGCTCCTCTCCCCTTGATCTATATGTACCTGTGCTCCTCTCCCCTTGTTCTATATGTACCTGTGCTCCTCTCCCCTTGTTCTATATGTACCTGTGCTCCTCTCCCCTTGTTCTATATGTACCTGTGCTCCTCTCCCCTTGTTCTATATGTACCAGTGCTCCTCTCCCCTTGTTCTATATGTACCTGTGCTCCTCTCCCCTTGTTCTATATGTACCAGTGCTCCTCTCCCCTTGTTCTATATGTACCTGTGCTCCTCTCCCCTTGTTCTATATGTACCTGTGCTCCTCTCCCCTTGTTCTATATGTACCTGTGCTCCTCTCCCCTTGATCTATATGTACCTGTGCTCCTCTCCCCTTGTTCTATATGTACCTGTGCTCCTCTCCCCTTGTTCTATATGTACCTGTGCTCCTCTCCCCTTGTTCTATATGTACCTGTGCTCCTCTCCCCTTGATCTATATGTACCTGTGCTCCTCTCCCCTTGTTCTATATGTACCTGTGCTCCTCTCCCCTTGTTCTATATGTACCTGTGCTCCTCTCCCCTTGATCTATATGTACCTGTGCTCCTCTCCCCTTGTTCTATATGTACCTGTGCTCCTCTCCCCTTGTTCTATATGTACCTGTGCTCCTCTCCCCTTGATCTATATGTACCAGTGCTCCTCTCCCCTTGTTCTATATGTACCTGTGCTCCTCTCCCCTTGTTCTATATGTACCTGTGCTCCTCTCCCCTTGTTCTATATGTACCTGTGCTCCTCTCCCCTTGTTCTATATGTACCTGTGCTCCTCTCCCCTTGATCTATATGTACCTGTGCTCCTCTCCCCTTGTTCTATATGTACCTGTGCTCCTCTCCCCTTGTTCTATATGTACCTGTGCTCCTCTCCCCTTGATCTATATGTACCTGTGCTCCTCTCCCCTTGTTCTATATGTACCTGTGCTCCTCTCCCCTTGTTCTATATGTACCTGTGCTCCTCTCCCCTTGATCTATATGTACCAGTGCTCCTCTCCCCTTGTTCTATATGTACCAGTGCTCCTCTCCCCTTGTTCTATATGTACCTGTGCTCCTCTCCCCTTGTTCTATATGTACCTGTGCTCCTCTCCCCTTGTTCTATATGTACCTGTGCTCCTCTCCCCTTGTTCTATATGTACCTGTGCTCCTCTCCCCTTGTTCTATATGCACCTGTGCTCCTCTCCCCTTGTTCTATATGTACCTGTGCTCCTCTCCCCTTGTTCTATATGTACCTGTGCTCCTCTCCCCTTGTTCTATATGTACCTGTGCTCCTCTCCCCTTGTTCTATATGTACCAGTGCTCCTCTCCCCCTTGGCCTATATGTACCAGTGCTCCTCTCCCCTTGTTCTATATGTACCTGTGCTCCTCTCCCCTTGTTCTATATGTACCTGTGCTCCTCTCCCCTTTTTCTATATGTACCTGTGCTTCTCTCCCCTTGTTCTATATGTACCTGTGCTCCTCTCCCCTTGATCTATATGTACCTGTGCTCCTCTCCCCTTGTTCTATATGTACCTGTGCTCCTCTCCCCTTGTTCTATATGTACCTGTGCTCCTCTCCCCTTGTTCTATATGTACCTGTGCTCCTCTCCCCTTGTTCTATATGTACCTGTGCTCCTCTCCCCTTGATCTATATGTACCTGTGCTCCTCTCCCCTTGTTCTATATGTACCTGTGCTCCTCTCCCCTTGTTCTATATGTACCTGTGCTCCTCTCCCCTTGATCTATATGTACCTGTGCTCTCCCCTTGTTCTATATGTACCTGTGCTCCTCTCCCCTTGTTCTATATGTACCTGTGCTCCTCTCCCCTTGTTCTATATGTACCAGTACTCCTCTCCCCTTGTTCTATATGTACCTGTGCTCCTCTCCCCTTGTTCTATATGTACCAGTGCTCTTCCCTTTCTATAGTACCTGTGCTCCTCTCCCTTGTTTATATGTACCAGTGCTCCTCTCCCCTTGTTCTATATGTACCTGTGCTCCTCTCCCCTTGTTCTATATGTACCTGTGCTCCTCTCCCCTTGTTCTATATGTACCTGTGCTCCTCTCCCCTTGTTCTATATGTACCAGTGCTCCTCTCCCCTTGTTCTATATGTACCAGTGCTCCTCTCCCCTTGTTCTATATGTACCTGTGCTCCTCTCCCCTTGTTCTATATGTACCTGTGCTCCTCTCCCCTTTTTCTATATGTACCTGTGCTTCTCTCCCCTTGTTCTATATGTACCTGTGCTCCTCTCCCCTTGATCTATATGTACCTGTGCTCCTCTCCCCTTGTTCTATATGTACCTGTGCTCCTCTCCCCTTGTTCTATATGTACCTGTGCTCCTCTCCCCTTGTTCTATATGTACCTGTGCTCCTCTCCCCTTGATCTATATGTACCTGTGCTCCTCTCCCCTTGTTCTATATGTACCTGTGCTCCTCTCCCCTTGTTCTATATGTACCTGTGCTCCTCTCCCCTTGATCTATATGTACCTGTGCTCCTCTCCCCTTTTCTATATGTACCTGTGCTCCTCTCCCCTTGTTCTATATGTACCTGTGCTCCTCTCCCCTTGTTCTATCTGTACCAGTGCTCCTCTCCCCTTGTTCTATATGCACCTGTGCTCCTCTCCCCTTGTTCTATATGTACCTGTGCTCCATGTCTGTTCCGTTCCGTCCTATTCTTGGTTTCTTTGGATTTTTGAGTGTTGGACTTTTATTCTGTTAAATCATTATTGTTGCATTCTTGCTTTTGAGTCCTCCTTCATCTCACGTGACAGTTTTGACTAATGCATAAAATAAGTAAAATGCACGAGAGGACAGTCATGCGGTCTCATTCATAATGAGCCGTGTTTGTGGCATCTATGCGGCACAATGTTGATCGCAGAGGGAGTGCGAGGGGGACATTAATAGCTGCGTCAATTCAAGTCAAAGTATTTAGAGAGAAAAATGTACACAACATCATTCTCAACCCAAAGACTACCACAACTACTCCTGTTCTCAACCCATAGAACAATGTCACGTCATGGGATCCAGCCCTGGCTCTAAAACTGTTTCCATCTCGAGTTCAGCTCTTGGTCTGATTCGAACAGTGACATTCCCGCCCTCAGCTCCGGTCATGAGCCACACCACAGCCACGACCAAAAGGACATTTCCCCTGGAGCGGGACCAGGATCTTGCAGAGGGTGAGGAGCTCAGAGGAGACCTGCCTGACCCACGCCCTGTCCCTGCAGCATGTACTCGGGTAAGACCTTCCTCTGGGTGAGACCTAGTACATGCTGCAGGTGTCTCTCAGCCTGGGAACACCGGGGATTCCCTGGTGAGCAGAGTGTGGGGAGTCTGCTGCTTCTGTCTGCTTTAAAAAAATAACTGAAGAAAATTGACGGTTTTTGTAAAAGTATCTCTGTTATGGGCAAACACAATGTGATTTTAATGAAAACATTCTCACAGTCGCACCCCGCTGTATTTCCATGAAGTAGGTTGTATCTGTATATTTTTATCTATTTTACTGTAAGTGTATTATCACGTCTTCACAGTGTATTTTCCTTGTTCTTGTCGGTGAGTGATTCGATTTGAAACACGATCCCTGGAGTGCGTCACCAGAAGCAGCTCCAGCTCAACACCAGCAATGCTCTTCCATCCGCTACGTCTAAAAATAACTTCTGTGTGCAACCTGAGCCCCCCTCACCCCCCTCTCATCCCCCTCTCATCCCCCTCTCATCCCCCAAACTGCAGCCTCCCTCGTGGTGCAGTGATGGAGGCTTCTGTCAGTGAGACCCTCAGACCTGAGACCCCTACAGCTGTGATGTCATGGGATTTACCCTGTAATCTGTCTGATCATCTGTGGTGATGGGTGCATTATTGTCACAAATGTTTGGTCATTTAAACCTGTTGTAAGTAATCAATCAAAGCTGGGACTTCTTTTACAATAGCTGTTGATGCTGCAGGCGACGTAGCACCGACAAAAAGTGTAAATATAGGATAATGTGTCTGAATAAACCTTCTGCTTGAATGAGAATGATGGTACTTTTCTATAAGAAGCTTCTGGAAACCCTGAGCTTCCAATGTTTGAAGCTCAGGATAATCATGTAATATGTCAGTAAAACCGTATTATAGAAACTGGAGACAAGACAAAGATTCTAATCTCAAAGCTTCATCGATTTCTTCCAATTGTACGGTCAAAGTGGATTTACTTTTAATTGTTTGGAAGTAAAGCTAAGTTAAAGCATGTTCTGTCTTCTTCAAAGTGCTGTAGGACATTGTGAGGCAGTGGTTTTCCAAATGAAAGTTAAGTCAAATGTTCAAATGACAATATAGTTCACTTCTGCAGGTGTCTGACGAGAAGAAACCGAGAGGGATCTGTCGTCACTGACCAACCTAAACAAAGCATTATGGGTAATAACTAAAGAGAAGAAGGTCTGCTCATGAAAGTGAATCAAAGTTGTTCAATCAAACTTCAAAATGTTGAATAAATATATTACTGCCTTTGTTGAGGCTTGTAACTACAGTAGTTTGTAACTAGTATACCAGATGTGGTTTGTAACTAGTATACCAGATGTGGTTTGTAACTAGTAAAGTTTGATGGTTATGTGTGCCGTTCTTATGACGCCATTGAACCCACTCTGAAAGGTTCTGTCAGAGAGAAAACTGAGGTATCGGGTCCCTGTGTTGGCCCCTCCTCGGGTCAACGCCAGGTTTTCTGAGACCTGACATGCGGCACATACACACACACACACACACACACACACACATAGGCACACACACACACACACACACATACACACACATACAGGCAGCACAGACACACACACACACACAGCACCAGGTGAAGTGGTCCCTTGTGGTCCTTGTTTAGTTCTGGTTCAGTCCTGCTCAGACCTCCTTCAGTCCTGTAAGTCTCTGGTCTTACCTGATCAATGGCTTGGCTCAGGAGTGATGCCCATGGTCTGGTGTGACAGGACCCTCAGGACTCTGGACCAGGTCTGGACTCACTGGAGAATGTGAGGTGGAGAGAAGGAGGTTTGGTGGTCTGAGCAGCAGCAGCAGCAGCAGCAGCAGCAGCAGCAGCAGAGCAGTGTGTGTAAAAGGCACCTGGAGTCTGCAGTAGGAGGAGGGGAGTGGGAGGCGGAGCTTAGAGAAAGAGAGAGGGGCCTGAGTGACGCAGAGTGAGATGTGCTGATGAAGCAAAAGACTGCATCTGCTCTGTCTGCTCTGCTACAGGGATGGACCAAGACTAAAGCAGGACTAAACCAGGAACCAGGGCTGAACCAAGGCTAAGCAGGACTAAACCAAGGCTAAAGCAGGACTAAACCAAGGCTAAAGCAGGACTAAACCAATACTGAACAAAGGCTAAAGCAGGACTAAACCAAGGCTAAAGCAGGACTAAACCAATACTGAACAAAGGCTAAAGCAGGACTGAACCAAGGCTAAAGCAGGACTGAACCAGGAACCAAGACTGAGCCGAGACTAAAGCAGGACTAAACCTAGGTTAATGCGGGACTAAACCAAGAATCAAGACTGAACCAAGGCTAAACCAAGGCTAAAGCAGGACTAAACCAGGAACCAAGACTGAGCCGAGACTAAAGCAGGACTAAACCTAGGGTAATGCGGGACTAAACCAAGAATCAAGACTGAACCAAGGCTAAAGCAGGACTGAACCAGGAACCAGGACTGAGCCGAGACTAAAGCAGGACTAAACCTAGGGTAATGCGGGACTAAACCAAGAATCAAGACTGAACCAAGGCTAAAGCAGGACTAAACCAGGAACCAGGACTGAGCCGAGACTAAAGCAGGACTAAACCTAGGTTAATGCGGGACTAAACCAAGAATCAAGACTGAACCAAGGCTAAACCAAGGCTAAAGCAGGACTAAACCAAGGCTAAAGCAGGACTAAACCAATACTGAACAAAGGCTAAAGCAGGACTAAACCAAGGCTAAAGCAGGACTAAACCAATACTGAACAAAGGCTAAAGCAGGTCTGAACCAAGGCTAAAGCAGGACTGAACCAGGAACCAAGACTGAGCCGAGACTAAAGCAGGACTAAACCTAGGGTAATGCGGGACTAAACCAAGAATCAAGACTGAACCAAGGCTAAAGCAGGACTGAACCAGGAACCAGGACTGAGCCAAGACTAAAGCAGGACTAAACCTAGGTTAATGCGGGACTAAACCAAGAATCAAGACTGAACCAAGGCTAAACCAAGGCTAAAGCAGGACTAAACCAGGAACCAGGACTGAACCAAGGCTAAAGCAGGACTGAACCAGGAACAAGGACTGAACTAAAGCTAAAGCAGGACTAAACCAAGACTGGACCAAGGGTAAAGCAGGACTAAACCAGGAACCAGGACAGAACCAAGGGTAAAGCAGGACTGAACCAGGAACCAAGACTAAACCAGGTCCATCTGTCATGACTTGCTATCCTACTCTGCGATCTTTTGTTTTTGGTGCCCTTTTAAAATGAGATCATTTGTCAAAGTACGGTGGTGCTCTCACTTTTACAGGTCTCTAGTTTTGGGAATCTGACCCGAGTCAAGTCAACACGAGAGACAGACTCAAACTGTTACTAATGAAACAATGTGCACAAGGTTCTGTTTGTCTCTGGTGTGTCTCTCCCTGACCAGGTTCACCAGTGAGACCGTTTGAAGATCAGGCTCCGCCCCATAGACTGTATCTCCGCCCACAGGGGACCGGCAGGACAAATAAAAAGTGGCATTAAAAGGGGACAAAGTAACTCACTTCGTCACGTCTCGTCACAAGTCCATTTAAAGATCTGTTGTTTTACTTACTCCATGAACAACAGTTACTTTGGCACTTTACAGCCACAGGGACAAAATAAAAACTAGAAATTGTACAACGGCCGAAGCCAATGTGAGTGACTGCATGAATACACAAAAATAAAAAGCTGTGAAATGGATCAAACTAAAACAGTTTCAATACAAAGTGCAAGATCTTTAAAGTGCTCTGTTTAAACTGGTCACAGTTTGTGGAAAGAAGCTGTTGTCCATCTCAACGAATGATATCATCTGCCAGAGGATGAAGCTGGAACAAGGCTTTTCCAGGGGCCAGAAGAGTCATTGATTATTCTAACACAGTAAAGAACCTCACAGGTGGTTTCAGAGCGGAGCACCTCTCTCTGGTTCAAGTCGATTCAAATTAATTTGTTTTACTTGAGTACTTTTAACCTTGTTTTATTTCTGTACTTTTCTGGTGCACACTGAGGACTTTGGAAATCTATTCCAATGTGGTTTTACTGCAAATGTCAAATAAATGAGTCTGAGTCTGAAATGTTGAACGCTTTATTCATTTCTCAACAAAATACTTTTATTTTTCCAGTGGATTTCTTCTTGATCTGTTTGGTTGGGACCATCCTCTCTGCTCTGGTCTGGATCAGTGTAAAACCATCAACACTCTGGTCTGGGACAGTGTGAAACCATGAACACTCTGGTCTGGATCAGTGTAAAACCATCAACATTCTGGTCTAGATCAGTGTCAAACCATCAACACACTGGTCTAGATCAGTGTAAAACCATAAACACTGCAGCACCATTTACAGAGAGAACCAGGACAGCTAATGACGATCTCTGTGTTTGAGGGAGAGGCAGTGGGGGTTCTGCAGCCGCCCTCTCCTCAGCATCCACAGCCCGAGCCCGATCACCAGAGTGGCCTTGGATCCCAGACTGAGGACCAGCAGCAGGACCAGCCCGCCCCTCCACCTGGTGCCGGACCCTACCCTGGTGCAGGGAGGGGGCTGCAGGTAGTACAGTGTGGCCTGGTCTCGTCCCAGAGGGTTGGTGGCGGTGCAGGTGTAGTGGGTGCGGGGCCTCACAGGGGCCAGGCGGCTCTTGGCGTGGGAGTGGGGTTCCTCCTGGTGCTCCGGGGTCTGGGTTACAGCAGAGACCCCCTCAGGCTCCAGCCACTGCACGTCCGGTAGTGGAGAGCCTTGGACCCGACACACGGCCCCAAAGCTGCAGTCTGAGGGCCCGCTCTCCAGAGTCAGAGACATGATCCGTGGAGGAGCTGAGACAGAAACAAAACTCAGAACAGTTCTCTAATCCTCCTCTGCTCCTCCTCTACTCCTGTCTCCTCCTCTACTCCTGTCTCCTCCTCTGCTCCTGTTGCCTCCTCTCTCCTCTGCTCCTGTCTCCTCCTTTACACCTGTTGCCTCCTCTCTGCTCTGCTCCTGTCTCCCCCTCTGCTCCTGTTGCCTCCTCTCTGCTCTGCTCCTGTCTCCCCCTCTGCTCCTGTTGTCTCCTCTCTCCTCCTCTGCTCCTGTCTCCTCCTTTACACCTGTTGCCTCCTCTCTCCTCTGCTCCTGTCTCCTCCTCTACTCCTGTCTCCTCCTCTGCTCCTGTTGCCTCCTCTCTCCTCCTCTGCTCCTGTCTCCTCCTTTACACCTGTTGCCTCCTCTCTCCTCTGCTCCTGTCTCCCCCTCTGCTCCTGTTGCCTCCTCTCTCCTCCTCTGCTCCTGTCTCCTCCTTTACACCTGTTGCCTCCTCTCTGCTCTGCTCCTGTTTCCCCCTCTGCTCCTGTTGTCTCCTCTCTCCTCCTCTGCTCCTGTCTCCTCCTTTACACCTGTTGCCTCCTCTCTCCTCTGCTCCTATCTCCTCCTCCACTGTCTTCCTCTACTCCTGTTGCCTCCTCTCTTCTCCTCTGCTCCTGTCTCCTACTCTACTCATGTCTCCTCCTCTGCTCCCGTCTCCTCCTCTACTCCTGCCCCCTCCTCTACTCCTCCACTCTCCTCCTCTGCTGCTGTTGTGTAACAGCAAAACTCTAGTAATATTCATATAACACCAACTCAGCATCTACATTTTAATTGTAAGTACTTTCTATATAAACAAAGAGTATTTCAGCCAGTACACACTAACCCTGGTGCAGACCTCCAGTACCTGACCCTGGGCCCTTGGTGTAGACCTCCAGTACCTGACCATGGCCCCTTGGTGTAGACCTCCAGTACCTGACCATGGCCCCTTGGTGTAGACTTCCAGTACCTGACCCTGGGCCCTTGGTGCAGACCTCCAGTACCTGACCCTGGGTCCTTGGTGTAGACCTCCAGTACCTGACCCTGGGCCCTTGGTGCAGACCTCCAGTACCTGACCATGGCCCCTTGGTGTAGACCTCCAGTACCTGACTCTGGTCCCTTGGTGCAGACCTACCTTCGATCCGGACCCTGGTCCCGCCCCGCTCCCGGTGCTGTTTTCCCTGTGTGTCCAGTTGACAGTAGTAGCGGCCGCTGTCCTGCAGGGTGGTGCTGCTGATGCGCAGGGACAGGTCGTGTTCTCGTGGGTTTCCTTCCAGACGGTACCTGTGCACAGACAGTACCTGTACTCACTCAAGTGTGTCGGTGTGTACCTCTGGTGTGCTTGTGTACCTCTGGTCCTGGTGCAGTCCCGCCTCACACCCCTCCCCCTCGCTGTGGCTCACACAATGAAACACCAGGACAGAGTCTGGACTGTGGCCCCGCCTCCAGCTCACCTGCAGTGATGCATGATGGGAGTGTAGGGGGTGGCTGAAGGAGCAGGGCAGGACCATGGGGTACCCCTCCCTACCCCTGACCTCCGCTGGTACCACCAAGTCCCAGCCGTCTTCCCCAACAGCACCTGTTACAGGACGTACCATGTGTGTCAGAGACCATTATAACATGAAGTACCATGTGTGTTAGAGACTACAATGTTTGTCTTTTCATGGCCTCTGGATTCTGCCTCTGTGTCTGTGTGTGTGTGTGCCTGTGTGTGTGTCTCTGTGTGTGTGCCTGTGTGTGTATCTGTGTGTGTGTCTGTGTGTGTGCCTGTGTGTGTCTCTGTGTGTGTGTCTGTGTCTCTGTGTGTGTGTGTCTCTGTGTGTGTCTGTGTGTGTGTCTCTGTGGCCCACTCTCATAACAGTGCATGTTATGTTCTTTCATCTTTTCAGCTTCATGTGAAGAGATATATGATAATAATTCTAAAAATAGCACACGTTTAAGTAAAGGTTGAGGCGTTAGCCATGTTTTACTGCCCGATTTAGTGAGAATAGTTTGCAGGAGCAAAAAAACTAAATGCTGCCTCACTCTTTTTGGTCTTGACATTTGGGACACACTGTAAACCTGTCCCAACCCAAAGACCCCAAAGACCTGAGACCTGAGGACCCGCTTTCATATAATCCATTCAGGGCCGTGTTTACTGAGAGAAGCACTTTAAAGTCTCTTCCCTAACAGACTGGAAGTGTACAGACACTGCTCTGGTGCAGACAGACAGACCTCAACAGTCATGTGATGCTAATTCTGCTTTCTTATTGGATGTTTTCTTCCTCATAGTCCATGTGAGACTCACCTCTGTCCAGAAAGAATTAAATGTGAACATTTCAAACTGTTGGCTCTACAACAATCATTTGAACTGAATATAGGTGTGTTGTGTTCAGGTTCCACTGGATTGTCCCGGTGATCTGCAGATGTGAACCATCTCTGCTCAGAGTGCTGCCTCTGTGTTCTGGCCCCGGATCAAGTGGAAGAAAGGAACGGAATAGAATGTGATGTCACTGACCTGAAGCTGACGAGAGAAGAACCGTAACCAACAGCCACCGCTCCATAGTTCTGAAAGACACAGAAGACAGATACACAGCTCAGTCCTGACTCACACACACACACACACGCACATAAATACAGACACACACACACACCCACTCACACGCACACACACGCGCACATACACGCACACACACACACAAAAACACGCGCACATAAATACAGACACACACCCACTCACACATACACAGAAACACACCTGCTCAGACTCACACACACATATAGACACACATTCGCACACACAGAGGCACACACACACACACACCCACTTCCTCTCCTCACACTTATAACTACTTCCTCAAATTCGTCTAAAAACAGAGCCTTTGATTCCAGGGTCATGTGATCACGTTGCTACAGTTTTGTTACAGTACATGCTTCCAGGACTATTCTATAAACAGTTGGGTGTCATGCGTAACACAAACAAAACTACTTTTTTATGGGGAAAAGTCAAGTAACGCATTAACTATCGACAATCGACAATCCGCCGAAATGTTCCTTTTCAGCGATGGGAAAACTGCTTCTAAACATTGTGTTGGAGCTTGTATCAAAACTGCCGCTCATTTCACAAACATGTCGATGTCTCGGACTCTGCAGCCACTGCTTCGCTTGGTCTCAACTGTGTCGGTGTGTCGAAGCGTTTCATTGGCTCAATAGGTTTCCCAGCTTCTCATTGGTTCAGAGCCTTATGTGGCGTTCAGACGAGATCATGCTGCGTCCAGTTTCAGTGTAAAGTCAGACGGTCTCCTCGGTTTGACAGATTGTAGTGGATATTATATACTGTAAAGGAAGTTATAGATCTATACAATCCACTACAGACACAGAGACAGTAAAGTAACAGGTTATTACAGATGCAGTCAATGATTTATCCAGACGCAATTTTTTAGATACTGTGAGGAAACGTCCCTAACCCCAAAAGTCGTCAAGTTATGATGTGTTTTCAAATAGGAATGGACCAGATGCCTGTAGCCTAAAAAAAAAAAAACATGAATATTTTGGAGCGGACCAATAGCACAAAACCAATGGGATGCGTTCACCCCTCTCTTGCTTTTCGTCAGGGCGCACCTGAGTTGTAATGGCTTCTCTGCATGGACCACTTCTGCGTTTTAGTTATATCGACACTTGACTTCTGGTGCGCGAGGATTGGCTTGAGTTTGACTGTGGCTGAGATGGAGTTCACCAGATGTTTACACAAGTTTCCTAAATAATGCTCAAACATGAAATAAACTTTGAGGATGCTTGGAATCTTTGGGACACAGCAGTGGTCTTTATCTCTCTGAGTTACTAAACAACGTCACTACAACTCACCACATCGATGGTTTTCTGATGACGTCACGCACTACCCACCATTCCGCAGTTCGCCATATTGTTTGTCTAGCCGCCGATGGTTAAACAGGTAAACAAAGCGTAGCACATCACTTTTTTTGCCCTAAAACATGCCGGCTACCTGCGTCGTTTGGGGGTGGAGTAACCGCGCAGATTGTGGGGACGTTCCGAAGGTTATTACGAGCCAGGGGAGCGACTCTCAACGGAGAAAAGAACCCTGTAGTTGGCGAGGATCAACCGAGAGGGATTCAACTCTAACTCCCTGAAAAACTTCACTATAAGGTCTGTTCTGACCATTTCATAACAGGTAAGAGCTAAATCTGTGCATGTGTGGTTTATATTCAGAGCTGCCATTTGACTGTGATACAATACAATACAATTTATTCTTGTATAGCCCTAAATCACAACAGAAGTCATCTCAGAGGACTTAACAAAACCATTGAAATCACCAACACAGATCAGAGAATCAACAGTTAAAACACATAAATAATACAGAACACATGTTGATAAATGTCCATACAGGTTGTAGAATGTTAAAGTGTCCTGGATCATCACCACATCCTTTTTGTTGACACTAACTGTCCAACAGACCCTCCTGCATCAGCAAGGAACAACTCATAAGAAAAACCCAGTGGGAAAAAAGTGAAAAACCTTGGTGAGACCCATAGTTTGAGAAAGGGATCCGCTCCCACGGACGGACGAGCTATAGATCCAGGACCTAAGCTACAGAACGTGGACCAGCGGCAGCTGAACGTGGACAGGTCCGGTACAAGACTGAAGAACTTCCAGGCGGGTCGGGCAGGGCAGTCCGCAGGTGTAGATGGAGGAGGCCAAGTCCAGGGGTCCCGTCATCGTACCATGAAACAGACAATGGGACAACGGGTGAATAGAAATGAACAAACTACAGTCAAAATCCTAATAATGCTAAACAGGTAAAGTAGGAAGGAGAGGATAGTGCTCAAGTTACCATACTTCTCCAGCAGGGGGCTCCCTATGCAGCTTGACAGTCTGAGGGCGTAGGGTTGAAGATACCATGCATAAATGGGCCTCAAGCGACAGTTAAGGCGACAGTAGCTCAGTTGGTAGAGCTTTGGCCTTTAAGCCAGAAGGTCGTGGGTTCAAGCCCCGCTCAAGACTTTCACCATCGACTCCCTCTGACTACTGTCGTTGTGTCCTTGGCAAGACACTTAACCTCTGGGAACACCAGCCACAGTGGGGCGGCTGCGGCTGTAAAGTGCCAAACTGCCGTTGTGTCCTTAGGCAAGACACTTCACCCCCATTGCCTAGAATGAGTCTGGTGTGTGTGTGAATGATTGGTGGTGGTCGGAGGGGCCGATGGCGCATACTGGTTGCCTCGCTTCTGTCAGTGTGCCCCAGGGCAGCTGTGGCTACAGCAGTAGTTTATCACCACCGTGTATGGAGTGAATGAATAATGACACATGTGAAGCGTCTTTGAGTGTCCAGAAAAGCGCTATATAAAACCGATGCATTATTATTATTATTATCAAGCGATCCCCTCTAAATGAATGAGAGGAGGAGGAGGAGGGGGGAAAGGGTGGTAGACAGAAGTGTTTTACGGCCTGCGATATCGACTGCTTCGTTCAAAATAAATTATTGATTGAAAGAAATATTGCATCATATACATCATGACCCTTTTTTAATTGTAAAACTGTTAAGTGAAAGCCATTTCTGGCGAAGTCCACTGGTCTCGCCGCATTTCATATGGATCCAAATCTCCGATCACTCTCAATTTCTCCAAGTACTTGCCTTACAGATTCCTATCATTTATGGACTGACTTAGATATATATCCAAGAGAGACAGGTTTACTACCAAAAGCTCGGCACAGAACTTGTAAAGAGTTGCAGTACCTATAGCGTTCTATCTTTTTATAGAAGTTTTTATTAAGTTTATTTAGAAGAAAGACAATGTGCAGTTTTATTAAAAAGACCAGATTAAACACCCGCCGATTTCCATCGCTAGTCCTGTACATGATGATGTAGTTGTAGATATACCAGTATGCATAATATATACATCTTATTATTATTATAATTATTATATGAGATCTGTCTCATTAACTCAGTGATAACTACACTCCAAGAGATGGTCTTCTAATGCTGTGTTAAGGCGCCCTCTTCTGGACATCTATGGATTTTCTGTTGCTTCAGTGTCTCTGAAGGAGCAGCCTCTGGTCTCTGTGTCCACTGCCTTTGGCTTCATGTCCATGTCCTCTTGAACTTTCTGCAGAAAAGCATCTCACATCGATAGTTGATGTCACAAACAGAGCCTGCTGCTTCCATCCACTTCAGACGGATCTTTAGTTTCCAGAACTGTGCAGCATCATGGAACCGTTTATTTAAGATACTTGTTCTCTGCCACCAGGGGCCTCCTACCTCCAACATACCATGTGGTACCAGACATGTATGTATGTCACAATGGATTCAAATGTGTTCTCTATGACCGTAGGCTCAATTTACTGTCTATGGTTCAAACAATAGTCTCAGAAGGTTTTGTGTGCCCCCTAGTGGACATCAGACTGTAGTGTCAGTGCAGCCTCCACTGGGAATCCGTGCAAATATGTTATACATTTTTTTAAAGACAATTTTATCAAGAAAACAACCACAGTATTAATTTGACCCTAAACGCTGAAGGCAATAAGCAAGAATTCAAAGTAAACGTTATTAATCCCAGTCCACAAAACCAGTTTTGTTTCAGTCTCAGAAGCTAGACTCAGTTTGTTCATAGAAATATGTTAAATTTGATCAAACTCAAATAACTTCAAACAAACTTCAATAACAGTAAAGATTTGGTCCAAACTCCTTCAAGATGAAAAGTCACAGAAACAAACATTAAACTATAAAACTTCACAAATGTCTGATTCTTGGTTTTCCTGTTTGTGTCTGTTTCGATACAAACCTTTTCTTTCTCTGTTAAAGTTAATGAATGAGAAGAGAATCTCCGCATAGATCTGTTTGCTCTGATGATAATATATTCTGCACACACATAAACACGTGATAAACATAACCCTTAAGATGGCCCAGCTTCAGACTCCACCAGACGCCTTGGGTTTGAGTCTGCTCTGAGAGAACCAGTGAAGCTTCAGCTCTGTCTGTAGTTAAGAAGGTTGTGTTTATATTCTGTGAAATCTTAACATTTTTTCACAAAAATATCATAATATCATAAGTATTGTTCTGCCTCCGTTTTTTAGTGGCTAGATGAACACCTGTTTAATTGTGATTGGTACATTTTGATTTACTTGTAAATGAGTTTCTAATAATTCACTTTAAACACCGTTTTCTTATTGGTTTAGTTGCTATGCAGTTTTGGTTCATTTGGTTGCTATGCATGGTTTCTAGGCAGTAGAAGGCTCTCAAATGTAAACATGCTTGTTAACAGTTAGTAACAGTAACAGTCTGCTGAAGTTACTACTGTCTCCACTTGTGTCTCAACTTTTCTACATGTACGAAAGCAATAACTGTAAGTTTTGCAAGTGTGTTGTTATTTGTTTATTTCTGTCAATCAAAGCTAAATGTACATTATTTCTGTTTTATTTCATAGTTTCACTCGAGCTTTTTACGATAACCTGTCTACAAGTCCTGTATTAAAGGATCAACCTGGCTCGTGAAGACCGAGTTTGGCTTGCTGTTGATTTACGTTAACATACTCCATGTATACAACGCGTATTGAGAACAGTATAGTGAAAAGTTATACAGCAGTACGTGGAAGATAAACTTCACGACACAGCTATGGACAACATCAAAGGTGAAACAACCATCTCTAAATCAAAGGCTTCATCCAAAGGAGGCTCCCAAGCAACATCCTCCAAAGGCAGCATGTCCAGTGTTCATGCAGCGGCCGCCCTGGCACGGGCCTCTGCCGAAGCAGCGAATACCAAAGCAAAATACAGTAAGAAAAAACTAGAAATGAAAAGATTACAAGCAGAGAAAGAACTAGAAATTAAAAATCAGCAGGCACAACTAGAATTAGAAAAGGCAACACTAGAAGCAGATTTAGAGATGCTTGAGGCAGAAAGGGATGCTGCAGCCAAGACAGCGGAGGCAAAGGTTTTAGAAGCAGCAGTATCTGCAGTACAAGACGATGGTGAAAGTGTAAAAAGTGCAGTCCCACTTCAAGTTATCACTCAGAGAACAAAAGAGTATGTAGACCATCAAAACCAATTAAATTCACAAGTAGAATCTCTGCAAGACCCAAAACTTCATTTGGAATCTTCACCAAGCAGGTTTTCTACAGAGAGATTACGATCACCGCCCTCTCCATCAGCCCACAGGAAAAGTCAACAAAATAATGAGCCACAAATAGGTAATACTAAGCCATTAATCTACCAACCTTCTTGTCATAGCGACCCACCGCCTATGGTAGATTTTGCCCGGTTCCTTGCGCGCAGAGAGCTCATAACCACAGGCCTCTCTCAGTTTGATGACACCCCTGAGAACTTTCGAGCATGGCAGTCATCCTTTCTGAATGCAACCCAGGAAATAGGACTCTCATATAGCGAGGAATTAGACCTCCTAGTCAAGTGGCTCGGTAAAGAGTCCTCTGAGCATGTTAAAAGAATCAGATCAGTCTTTTGCACCAACCCTCGAGCTGCGCTCAAAATGTCGTGGGAAAGGCTCAATGAATGCTATGCCACACCAGAAATAGTCGAAAATGCCTTATTCAAAAAACTGGATAACTTCCCACACCTGATAAATAAGGACAATTTAAAACTCAGAGAGCTTAGCGATTACCTTTTAGAGTTGCAAGTTGCCCAAGAAGAAGGTTATCTCCCTGGTCTGGCATATCTCGACACATCCCGTGGTGTCAAACCCATTGTTGAAAAGCTTCCCCCTAGTCTACAAAATGAATGGGTCCATCGAGGTTCAAAATACAAGCGAACAAACGATG
The DNA here is from genome assembly GCA_964034765.1 of Knipowitschia caucasica. Classification (NCBI taxonomy): domain Eukaryota; kingdom Metazoa; phylum Chordata; class Actinopteri; order Gobiiformes; family Gobiidae; genus Knipowitschia; species Knipowitschia caucasica. The sequence continues at coordinate 38,464,049 of OZ035829.1, forward strand.
TGACATTCCCTCCCTTCTCGTACTTTGTCAAGTTTGTGCGGGAGGAGGCAAAGGCAAGGAACGATCTAAGTTTTATTATGAGCGACAGCCAAACCTTCAATCAAAGTGAGAGAACACCATTCAAACAAACCAACTACAAAACGCCTATCACTGTAAATCGGACAGAAGTTAAATCCTCCTCTACCATGGCTGCGGAGGAACAGGATTTAGCCCGCTATTGCCCTATTCACAAGGCCACACATCCCCTAGCAAAATGCAGAACCTTCCAAAACAAACCACTGCAAGAGAGGCGCAATATTCTCAGAGAAACAAGGCGATGTTTCCGGTGCTGTTCTCCAACCCACATAGTAAAGGACTGTGATGTAGAACTCATGTGCGAGGAGTGTCAAAGTGACAATCATTGTTCAGCCATGCATCCATATTTAAACCAGCAGCTTCAGCCACCAACTACACCTGACCCAGAAGCTCAGTCCCAAAACAACACACCACCAGAGGTAACATCGCGGTTCACTGAGATATGTGATGGAGGAAGTTCTCCACGTTCTTGTTCCAAGGTATGTCTTGTCCATGCTTTCCCTAAGGGCCAACCAGAGCGCTCTGTCAAGATGTATGCAATCCTTGACGATCAGAGTAATAGCTCATTGGCTTGTCCTGAATTCTTTGAGCAGTTTGGGATAACAAGTAGCCCTGTGACATACAGCATGAGAACGTGCGCTGGAGTGACTAAAATGATCGGCAGAAAAGCAACAAACTTCCAGATTGAGTCAATAGATGGAAGCTTACTTCTCGATCTCCCTCCACTGATAGAATGTAACAAAATAGTCACTAACAAAAATGAGATACCAACACCCGAAGATGCTTTTACCTATACTCACTTACAGCATCTGGCCCCACTCATTCCGAAGTATGACCCAGATGTTCAGATCACAATCTTATTGGGTAGAGACATCATAAGGGTCCACAAAGCAAGAGAACAAGTCAACGGACCCGACAATGCTCCCTTCGCCCAACGCCTTGATCTCGGCTGGGTAATCGTTGGCGAAGTGTGTCCCAGTAACACTAAATCTACCGTCAACGTCTTTAAAACCCATCTGCTATCTAATGGACATTCAACTCTCCTCACTCCTTGTCATAGCAGCGTCGACATCAAAGGGTCATTGTGTTACGGCGGGGAGCAAAGAAATGGCCACTTCAAACGCATCTCAAAACAAGCAGCAGAAGATAACCTTGAGCAGAAGAATAAAACGTGTGCCACATTCTCTGAGGACCAAACCTTTCCAAACCTGAAAGACAAATATTTGCATCCTGAAGAAAGTAAATCCTTCATCACAAGGCTGAACATGTCCTCCCACTCATCTGTCCCAACCAGCAGAAACCCAGCAATGCACGCTTTTACACCTTTACCTGAGTCAAATACTCTGAACAGCAAATTTATACAAACCATGAAACCAGAAAACCTGGCGAAAGGTATTAAAAGCTCTTCTGCTCAAACTCAAGAAAGCGGCCGCTCACTTCAAGGTTTCCATTGCTACTCATCACAGAACCCTCTAGTTCTCAACGCTGAATGCCACGGCCATCAGGTCTGCTCCAACTCAAATAGAAGATCATTTCCCAGCGGAACACCTAATCCAGAGAAGCGCAATCCATCAGACATTTCAATTGAACTCGACGTTCCCCGATCCCAAAGCAAGTACTTTGGCAAGTACTTTGGTACTCAACACACCACAATTTCCAAAAAAGAAGACATCGTGTTACCGAAAAAGACTCGATACAGATAGACACTTCTATCTCTACAGAAGGTGACAGGACTGTCCAATAGGCAAGAGTGAGGACATCGCCGTGTCTCAGTGACTCTCGCATTTCATTTCTTGTTGTTCACGTTGAAAAGGAACTCCTGCTTGAAAGTAGTGGCAGTAATATGCCAGACGGGGAGTGTTCTGCCTCCGTTTTTTTAGTGGCTGATGTTTAATTGTGATTGGTACATTTTGATTTACTTATAAATGAGTTTCTAATAATTAACTTTAAACACCGTTTTCTTATTGGTTTGGTTGCTATGCAGTTTTGGTTCATTTGGTTGCTATGCATGGTTTCTAGGCAGTAGAAGGCTCTCAAATGTAAACATGCTTGTTAACAGTTAGTAACAGTAACAGTCTGCTGAAGTTACTACTGTCTCCACTTGTGTCTCAACTTTTCTACATGTACGAAAGCAATAACTGTAAGTTTTGCAAGTGTGTTGTTATTTGTTTATTTCTGTCAATCAAAGCTAAATGTACATTATTTCTGTTTTATTTCATAGTTTCACTCGAGCTTTTTACGATAACCTGTCTACAAGTCCTGTATTAAAGGATCAACCTGGCTCGTGAAGACCGAGTTTGGCTTGCTGTTGATTTACGTTAACATACTCCATGTATACAACGTGTATTGAGAACAGTATTTCAATTTGGAGAGACGTGAAACAAGAAGCTTTTGAGTATTTTATTGGGAGGAGGTTTGGCGCCCTAGGCCCCGGTGCGGCCTTCAGAGCGGAGGGCCTCCTGCGATGGAGCGTGCCAATCCCCCGGGACCTAGGCACTGGTGGCGGCATTTGGCAGCGGGAAGCAGATTGAAGGCAGATTGAAGCAGAGTGAAGAGGAGGAGGAGGGGAGGCGGTGGTTGCAGGCTTCGAGAAGGCCGAGAGGGGGAGTTTCTCCGCTTTTAAGCGGCTTGCCTGGCCGGTACGGTGATTGGAAGGGGGCGTTTGCAGTGCGATAGGCTGGGGATGAGAACCGGCCTGGAGGGGTTACCTCGTGAAACAAGAAGCTTTTGAGTATTTTATTGGGAGGAGGTTTGGCGCCCTAGGCCCCGGTGCGGCCTTCAGAGCGGAGGGCCTCCTGCGATGGAGCGTGCCAATCCCCAAAAAGGCTGTGTGTTGATGGAGTTTTTGCAGCCTGGTTTGGAGGGGACAGAACGTCGAGACTACTCTATGCTGTGACCGCTATCGCTATATGCTGTGACCGCTATCGCTATATACTGTGACCGCTATCGCTATATACTGTGACCGCTATCGCTATATACTGTGACCGCTATCGCTATATACTGTGACCGCTATCGCTATATGCTGACGACCATCATGCGCTAACCATTTTTTGCTATATACTGTGACCGCTATCGCTATATACTGTGACCGCTATCGCTATATACTGTGACCGCTATCGCTATATACTGTGACCGCTATCGCTATATACTGTGACCGCTATTTGCTGTGACCATAACTTGCGGATACTCAGCTGCAGCCGCCACCAGGAGTTTAGCGAGTGTTTTATGGAGATGCCAAAAGCCGCTGGGCTGCCAGGATGGTCGAGGTGTCAGGCCTGATGTATGAGGAGAGGGCCGATGATGACCAGCGGCCCAGCTGCTGGAGGGCGGAATGGGGGAGCCCGGTGACGCGGCGCCTATCCGGAAGGAGTGGGCTGTGTAGAGATGGGGAGACAGTTTACAAAGCAGCAGTACGGACTTGAGTTGGGCTCTGAACCAGTTGGGGAACATAGGGAGGTTTTCGGGGTAAGAAATAACGGTCTGTTGAGATCTCCTTTCCGAGAGCGGAGGCGAGTGTAATGCATCATGGATCGTGACAGCAGAGGGTGGAATGAGTGGAATGCAGTGGGCGTGACAGAAGCTGGAGTAGACTTTCCACGCGAAACTGTATGATTTCAGTGTGGAAGGTGAGAGACCCATCTTCATGTAGGATGCAGCGGAGGAGATGAGGAGGTGAAGAGACGGAGGGACTAGTCCAGGGCGAGGGATTCCATGCAGGGGATCTGGCATGGTGATGGGTTGGCAGAAGGGCAGAGGCGTCGGAACTCCTGGAAGTCGAGATTATCACGCATGACGGGGATCCTCTTTCTCTGCCACGTGTGATTCCGCCGCGCGCAGGCTCGGCAATGCTCCGGTGGAAAGTAGCGGCCACGGCCCGGCAACCCGATGGTCCTGGAAAAAACCCCCCAAAACCCACGGAAGTAGAAGTACACTAGTCCGTGTAGAAGCGGAGACCTGTAGGCAGAGACACATCGGAGAGGGCCATTGAAGTTGCAAGCGCCCTTACGCTTAGAATCTTGGGTTGGAGAGTAGATAATCAGGATAGTAGGATGGTCGGGAAAAAACCGTGTCTCGGACCGCCTGAAGGTTGAGTGCGCAGTAGTGAAACGCTTATGCAGAGAAGCCATAGAAGGCGAGCAGGAAGATGCTGCGAGGAGGGCAGACGTGTACTTGGAAGATGAGCCGGAGTTCAGCGCCGCTCGGAGCCGCTGCAGGATGGGCAGCATGATGGGGAGCCTGCGATCAGAAGAGTGAAGAATACAGGTATGGATGCCTTGATTAGGAGTCCGATTGACGGCTCAGCGCAGCTACTCGGCCAGCTGCATCTGATAGAATCAGAAGATTAAGTAGAGAGATGAAGCATGACCGCCGAAGCGACCCTGGGAGCATAGGTGCGAGTCCAGCGCAGCGCGGCATACTCGGCCGGGCTGCATCCATTAGAAGCAGGATAAGCTTCTGAGAGAGTGGGTTGCAGCAGTAGCAGTAGCAGTAGCAGCAGCGGCAGCAGCAGTAACCTCAGATAATAACGGCAACGACCTGTATCAGCCGCGGCGGCAGCAGCGGCAGCATCCGTAGATAATAACGGCAAAAAACCTGTATCAAAGCCACGGCAGTAGAATATGTTGTAGCTGTTTAGTGTTTCAGTAAGAGAAGCGAAGTGAAGAGAGATGACAAAGTACATGAAGCAGCAGCAGCAGCGGCAGCAGTAGCAGCAGCAGCGGCAGCAGTATGAAGCAGCAGAAGCAGCATTAGCGGGAGCAGCAGCACCACAAGGCGAGTCATACGAACAACAGACGTGTCACGCCAGCGTGCGCCGCTTGTCACCGTGAGCCAGGTTACGTACGTGTTTGAAAGAGCCGAGCCGTAGAGACAAGTGCAGCCTGGGAGCCTGCGGAGCGGCAGCGGCAGGAACAGCAGCAGCGGCACGTGCAGTAGTAGGAGCAGCAGGAGCAGGCAGCAGGGACAGACAGCAGCAGGAGCGGCAGCAGGAACAGCGGCGGCGGGATCAGGCATCAGTAGGAACGGCGGCGGGGACCGGCATCAGCGGCGGTCAGAGAACCATGCCCATGGTTGTTTAACAGTCTGAGGGAAAAAAACTCGACCCGAATCCGAAACATCCCATGCGAATAACAGACGTCCCCTGGAGCCATCTGCTGCTTTGGTTATGGCAGATACGCATGAATGATCACTGATCCATGCGTTCATAGCTCCAACACCACTTCACACCCATTGCAGATTCATGTTGGGCCCTTTTTCTTTCTGCTGCACTTTCAAAATGCGACAACTGCAGTTTAGTTACCTAATTTAATACCAGCGACCTAGCTATTTAAATGCATGGTTTTACTGCAAGTGGCAGAACATGAATCTGAATTAATGCACATAGCTCCTCGTATATCCCTCAGACGATAGAGATTGATGCCATTTAATATGCATTGCCCCTCGGGGCGACAGTAGCTCAGTTGGTAGAGCATTGGCCTTCAGGCCAGAAGGTCGTGGGTTCAATTCCCACCTCTACACCTTCTCCACCGACTCCCACTGATGACTGCTGTCGTTGTGTCCTTGGGCAAGACACTTAACCCCACTTTGCCCAAAGCCCCCACTGAAAGATCAAGGCTATGCTCACACTCAGAGAGCAGCCGTCCTCCTGTGGACTCACCACCTGCAGAGGGTCAGTGAGGGGCTGGTGCTATGAGACTTGGGTGGCATCTCTGACTGCCACCCCCCTGACCCAGAAATGGATTAAAGGGAAGAAAATGGATGGATGGATGGATGCCCCTCGATTAACTCAGACACATGTGAAAACGGAGCCTGCAGACCAAGCACGGGGCGAAAAAACTGACGCCTGCAGACAAGTGCGCGGGGCAAAAACCAATCGCCTGCAGCCCAAAACTCCGGGATTAATCTGTCCGCGGTCAGCACACTCACTGTACTCACATGCCGGGAGACTTGGGAAAAGCAACGGGACAACGCGGCACCGCCAATCGAGGCAGGGACACGCACGGCACCGCCAGACCTTCTGCGCGCGGCAGCAGACCACGAGGAACGAGCCGCACAGAACCCGCGGAGGGCCCCGCGGAGCAGCCCGCAGAAAGAGCCCGCAGAGGAGGAGAGCAGTGGAGATATGCGAACCACAGCAGGTGCAGGGACGCGGAGGAGGAGCAGACCAGTGCAGGGACGCGGAGGAGGAGCAGGCCAGTGCAGGGACGCGGAGGAGGAGCAGACCAGTGCGGGGACCCGGAGGAGGAGCAGACCAGTGCAGGGACGCGGAGGAGGAGCAGACCACAAGCAGCCAGACTGAGGACGCCAGGGTCGCGCCGAGTAGCGTGAGTAGACGAAAACGATTCCTCCAGACGATTCTCTGCAAGGCTTCGAGGGCTTGCAGGCTTCGAGAAGGCCGAGAGGGGGAGTTTCTCCGCTTTTAAGCGGCTTGCCTGGCCGGTACGGTGATTGGAAGGGGGCGTTTGCAGTGCGATAGGCTGGGGATGAGAACCGGCCTGGAGGGGTTACCTTTGGCTGACGTCTACCAAATTGAATTTCCGCTGGCTGCATAAGTATCATCCATTTATTTGGATGGAACCAGTTTGAATGATTAGGAGCAGGCTCACAGGGACCAAACTGGACTGGACTCATAACACAGACGCCCTCTTCAAGAAGGGCCAGAGCCGGCTCAGGTCTATTGGAGTGCAGGGGCCACTCCTGAAGACCTTCTATGACTCTGTGGTGGCATCAGCCTCTTGTACGGTGTGGTCTGCTGGAACAGCAGCATCACAGAGAGGGACAGGAAGAAGCTGGACAAGGTCATCAGGAAGTCCAGCTCAGTCCTGGGCTGTTCCCTGGACACAGTGCAGCAGGTGGGGGACAGGAGGGTCCTGGACAAACTAACATCTATGCTGGACCATGACTGTCGCCCCCTGCTGGACACTCTCTCTGCTCTGGAGAGCAGCTTCAGTGACAGACTTATTCACCCTCGATGTGTGAAGGAGAGGTTTCACAGGTCCTTCCTCCCTGCTGCTGTCAGACTGTACAACAAGCAATGAGGACTAACGAACACTGCCAACTTGATCCCAGGTGTCATGCATCGTTGCAATGTCCTTATATCAGAATGTGCAATATATACTGCTGCTAAAGCACAGATGTAAACATACTGCTGCTAAAGTACAGATGTAAACATACTGGTGCTAATGTACAGATGTAAACATACTGCTGCTAATGTACAGATGTAAACATGCTGGTGCTAATGTACAGATGTAAACATACTGCTGCTAAAGCACAGATGTAAACATACTGGTGCTAATGTACAGATGTAAACATACTGGTGCTAATGTACAGATGTAAACATACTGGTGCTAATGTACAGATGTAAACATACTGCTGCTAATGTACAAATGTAAACATACTGCTGCTAATGTACAGATGTAAACACACTGCTGCTAATGTACAGATGTAAACACACTGCTGCTAACATATAACTACACATTGCTTGCACTATTCATTTATTTAGAGGATAAGCCCCTGGAGATGAATACACAGTACGTAAAAATGTTATACTTCTTTTCATTATTATTATTTTCAAGATTTAAATTTTATACTTTTATACGTTATTGATGCTAGAGCTAGAGTTGTTGTTTAAGTATAGTATGAAAAAGTATAGCTATTGTTCACTTATCTTGTGCTGTGTGCCCCTCTTTCCTACTGTTCTATAACTTATGATGCAACACAAGTCTCTTAATCTAGAGATGCAGCCTGTCATTCCAGGTCAACGTTCCAGGAACACGTTCAAAGTCCATGTTCCAGGCCCATGTCCAGGTCCACATTCCAGGACCAGCTGTATCTGGACTCGAACAGTTCTGTCTGAGATCCAAGCTCCAACCTGCTCCTGTGCCTCAGAATGTCCCCATTTGCCGATGCTATAATGCTAAAAAAGATTTACAGCTACTTTCTTTACTAAATGTCTGCTGTTCAACCAGGAAGTCTGATTATAAACTGTGTGTGAGTGTGTCTGAGTCTGTGTGTATGCGTTTGTCTGTGTGTGTCTATGTGTGTATGCGTCTGTGTGTGAGTGTGTATGCGTTTGTGTGTGTGTGTGTGCGAATGGGAAGCACAGAGGAAGTGTTGGTGCAGAAAATCACCCCTTGACCCCTTTGCCCTGAACAGCACCCCATATGTACACACACACACACACTCATGAACGCACACACATACCCCCACATACACCCCGCCCACACACACACACACTCATGAACGCACACACACACTCACGAACGCACACACATACACTCACGAACGCACACACATACACCCCGCCCCAAACACTCACACACATCCACACACACACGCATGCCCAAAAGCTCACGCACAGTGACCGCAATTTGTCCGATTTCACAGCTGAGTGGAACGTTGAGGGACTGACAGCAGAGGGTGAGGGGGGGCTGGGGGTGAGGGTGAGGGGGGTTTGGGAAGCTGCCAAATCATGTGTGCATCACGGATTAAAGGGAAAATGAAAAATAATCCAATAATATTCTGTGGAAAATGAATGCAAGACAAGCAGCACCAGAATCCTCTCCACACTAAAAACAGGATCGAACATGAGGAAATAAATCAGATTTAGCGTTTTTTATCTTAATCTGACAAATTCTGTCTGTGTTAAAACAAGATTCTCCAACAAGAAACATTTAGTCTTATTTCATGAACTGTTGCTTCTCATTCCAAGGGAGATATTTATTGTATCCCTTTTAAAACAAGATCATTTTACCGTGTCTCATTGGCAAATTAGGAGACAGATGAAGATACATTTTGCTGGATTTGAGCCATTTATTTATTTGACGTCACTCAATGCCGTGTATGTTCTCTCTGATGGATAGATAGATATAGATGTATACTTTATTGATCCCCGTAGGAGAAATTCAGGAAAAATAGTTTCAGAGCTACTTAGGACTTTCTGCCGCTTCCAGCTCATTCAAAAGAAACGCATATTTGTCCTGTGCGGGTCCCTCTCTTCAGGATGGGTGTTGTCGGTGGGTGCCAGGAGGGGTCAGTGGTGGGACAGGAGTCAGAGCAAGCCGCTCGGGGGGACGGGGGGTTGCAGCAGGGGCAGGAGGTTCCACTGCAGCTAATTGAGTGGAGGGTGTAAATCTACCCACTTCCACTACAGGAAATCCCTTTTCCTTCATGCCGCATGTGCAGAGCTCACCTGACCCAGCGGGGAGGGGTCAGGGGGCCGGGTCCACTGCACAGGGCCCCAGGGTCAGAAGGCAGGGGAGGGGGACCCGTCTGATTGGCTGGTGAGTCCGTCAAATCACATTAACGTTCAACCAGTTGAGCCAAAACACAGATGTGCGAGCTCAACAGGATAGAGAACGCACTCAGGACACAGAACGCACACAGAACGGTGAAAGTTTTTTATCTTTATTAATGTTGTCTAATTATTTGATTCCAGCCTTTGGGAAGAGTGGCCTTGAAAGATCTTTGGACATATTATACACATAGGACATATACTACAGTAGTTTTAGTCCAGACTTCAGCCCAGAGTTTCATTTTTCTAATTGTAAAATGTATGAGATCTTTGAAAACATGTGACATAAGTACTTCCTCTTTGACATGAATAAAAACAACGGAGAGAAAGTAACTCTGCAAATGTAGCAGTCCTCTGTGCTCCTCCTCTGGGTCTCTGTGCTCCTCCTCTGGCCCTCTGTGCTCCTCCTCTGGCCCTCTGTGCTCCTCCTCTGGCCCTCTGTGTTCCTCCTCTGGGTCTCTGTGCTCCTCCTCTGTGCTCCTTGGTGCTGGATGGCCATGACCTCTGCTCATTCTTGGAGCTGTCTCTATCTAAGGCTTGTGCTAATGTAATGCTTTTCCCAGCAGATGTTTGGAGGTGTGGGATCAGCTGGAGGTGGAGGGAGGAGCTGGAGGTTGATAGAGGAAGGAACTGGAGGTGGAGGGAGGAGATGGTGGTGGAGGGAGGAGATGGAGGTGGAGGGAGGAGATGGAGGTGGAGGGAGGAGATGGAGGTGGAGGGAGGTGCGAGGCTGATATGGATTCTACTCATGCGACAACGAAGGGATCTCAACCACTTTCCCAGTTTAGACAGAACAAAAGAAGACATGATGTAGCAAAGTACCTTAGAACAGAGACGTCAGATGCTAATACTTAGTCCAAACAATACAGATAAAATAATAATAATGAAAAATCAATATTTGTATGGCACTTTTTAAAAAAAGGGGTTTAGAAAGCTCTGCAGGGTCAGCCTAAGGCAGTAAAACAGTCCGATCAAAAATAAATACAGCAGAAAACAGGTAAACAAAGACAGAGTGGAACAGTAAAATACCACATGAGAAGTTTAAAACTAACATTTAAAAGCTGTTTGATGAACGTGGGTTTTAAGAAGTGATTTAAAAGAGGATACTGATGGTGCTCGAGGAGCCCGGACAGAGAAGGCTCGGTCAGCTTTCGTCCGGAGCCTCGACCTTGGAACAGTCAACAGGGACCTGCCCGAGGATCTAAGGCTGCGGGGGAAGGGCTTGTAAAGGGTTAAAAGTTCATAAATATAAAAAACAGAGGTCTTACATTCATCAAATCTGATTCCTTGGATGTTCATGTTAGGTCAGATTCCACAACTTAACAGTGTAAAAGCACAGTAACTTGAGTCACGTGATATTAATGTATTTTTACTTTGCTCAACAACAGCAGTCGTCTTTAAGGACTTTCCAAATGTGAATGATTGTTAAGTTTAGCAAGTGTGTGTGTGTGTCAGGAGTCTCCATCTGCAGTGTGTGTGTGTGTCAGGAGTCTCCATCTGCAGTGTGTGTGTGTGTGTCAGGAGTCTCTATCTGCAGTGTGTGTGTGTGTCAGGAGTCTCCATCTGCAGTGTGAGTGTGCGTCAGGAGTCTCTATCTGCAGTGTGAGTGTGCGTCAGGAGTCTCTATCTGCAGTGTGTGTGTGTCAGGAGTCTCCCTCTGCAGTGTGTGTGTGTCAGGAGTCTCCCTCTGCAGTGTGTGTGTGTCAGGAGTCTCCATCTGCAGTGTGTGTGTGTCAGGAGTCTCTATCTGCAGTGTGTGTGTGTCAGGAGTCTCCATCTGCAGTGTGTGTGTGTGTGTCAGGAGTCTCCATCTGCAGTGTGTGTGTGTCAGGAGTCTCTATCTGCAGTGTGTGTGTGTCAGGAGTCTCCATCTGCAGTGTGTGTGTGTCAGGAGTCTCCATCTGCAGTGTGTGTGTGTGTGTCAGGAGTCTCCATCTGTAGTGTGTGTCTGTGTCAGGAGTCTCCCTCTGCAGTGTGTTTGTGTCAGGAGTCTCCCTCTGCAGTGTGTGTGTGTGTCAGGAGTCTCCATCTGCAGTGTGTGTGTGTGTCAGGAGTCTCCATCTGCAGTGTGTGTGTGTATGTCAAGAGTCTCCATCTGCAGTGTGTGTGTGTGTCAGGAGTCTCCATCTGCAGTGTGTGTGTGTGTCAGGAGTCTCCATCTGCAGTGTGTGTGTGTATGTCAAGAGTCTCCATCTGCAGTGTGTGTGTGTGTCAGGAGTCTCCATCTGCAGTGTGTGTGTGTATCAGGAGTCTCCATCTGCAGTGTGTGTGTGTGTGTCAAGAGTCTCCATCTGCAGTGTGTGTGTGTGTCAAGAGTCTCCATCTGCAGTGTGTGTGTGTGTGTATGTCAGCTTCACTGAGCTCGGTGCAGACGGCTCCTCTCTCTATCGACATCTTCACTTAAGGAACTTTGTTTATCAATAGATTTTACTGCTGCAGCTGACTCACCTTCAATATGTTCCCATTCTATAGATGTGGCTATCTTTGTTGGCTTACCTGAAGTGTTGCTTATTCCTGATTTATGTATACACAAAACAGATTCAAAACTAGATACTGTAAAATACATTGCACACTGAACCCATGGATCTATTATAATATCTGGATAGTGTATTACTAGCTTATAGGTGTCTGGGGTAGTGCCATAGATCTATAATAATAACAAGGCACAGGGGGCGCCCGTGGTACTGCAGACTAAAAAGTTCAATAGAACTCGATGTAAACTAAAACAACTCGACCTCAGCTACAGCTACAGCTTTCATAAAGGTCGTATTTTGGGGGATTTTAGTGTCCCTTGTCATCCTGAACTTTTTTTCTTCTTAAATCATTCTTTTTATTTACATCCACACTTTACTGCCACAAACTCTGCTCGTTTCCTTCCTGCTCTGACTCCGCTCTACCACTGCTCTGATCAGCAGCGCTGTTTAGCGCTGAGGGCAGCCGAGCCCCTCTATGCACGTGCACGAGAGCCACACACGCGTATTTGGCGCACTCCATCATGGGAGGTTGTCCACTGCGCAGAACCGGGATGACCAGACGAAGCCCAAATACAGGCGAGTTCCGCTAATCTTTTGGCGCCCATGGTGGCACATGCGCCACTGAGCACAAGCCATTTACTTCAACAGGACGCCATCTTGGATCGCTGGGGCTTGGGTACTGCAAGACTAATTTCACACCCAGAAATTTTCCCCATAAAACTCAATGTAAAATAAGCTGGACGTCAGCTGACAGAAAACCTACAGCTTTCACAAAGGTGGTTGGATTTTGTGGAGATTTTAGTGTCCCTTGTCATTCTGAACTTTTTTCGTCTTAAATCCTGTGTTTTTTCCTAAATCCACACTTTAGTGCCACAAACTCTGCTTCATAGCATAGACTGTATATATTAACGGACGTAGTCACCCCTATCTCCGCTGTTCTAACTAATGGGCCAAAAAATGTGCTCTACTGGAGCAATCCAAAATGGCCGCGAGTAGTCCCGCCCACAAGAAAATTGTGAAAAACCGCATCTGCGCATGCGTCAGCCGGCGCAACTTCATTCATTTGAACGAGAGACTTCAAAAATTCAAAGCAAGTAAACTAGCCTGGCCATAGCCATCCGTACACTCTGCTCAATCATCATTTCACTGCATGTAGCGTCTGGGTCTGGTCCCTGTGTTAGCGAATACAATCGGTCGTATTTCGACTGGCTACTCAGAGAGCCGCGGAAGGCGGGTGTTGTAGCTCGGTGCCGGTGACGTCAAGAGTTTGTGCCGAACGGGCAGGTTGTAGTTTGGCAATGGCGAAGAATGCGATAGTAAAGTCATTTGGTCTGTTTCTATCAAGAAATTGAAGCAGGAACAAGAGGAATGTTTAGAAAATGTAATCGCTGGTCAAGATTGTGGCGCTACTCCCCACGGGCTCCGTTAGCAGCAAAGGAGATGGCTAAAGCTAGGCTAAATGCTAAATGCTAACAACACACTCGGGCGCATTACATACGTCACGGTAAACTCAGATCCAATCGTTTCAATCTGCAAAAGGAGTTAACCCCTCCCACCTGTAAACAGAGCTCAATGGAGCAAATCCAGACCTTAGTATGAAATGTAATTTGTACTAAGGTGTGGTACAACCAGGCTATGACTAAACTAGACTGGACCAAAAAAATTCACCCCCCTCAGCATTGACACACATGTGGAACGGAGCTTTGGGCCAAGAGCCAACTTTTGGTCCATCCTGTAAAGACGTTTTCGAGAGGTCTGCCAATCTGTCACAACCCCTTCCTCCTTTCTGTGGTCGTGCTCTGTACTGCCGTCTACCTCTCTGTACAGGTGGAGCTGTGGGCGGACCTTGGGAGCGTGGTGCGTCAGGGCCCGACGCGCCACGCCTATTTATGGACCGGCCTGCTGACAGCCTCACTCTCTCTCAGCCTGCGTCCTGTGCCACACCACTTCGTTTTCTGTTCTTGTTATGGTTTTGTTCCGCATCACACTTCACATCGCACCATACGAACACACAACCATTCACTCGCATGCACCACTGATCTTACAGACACTCACATCTCATTATTATTTTTACGTTGATATACTGGGGTTAATCTTTGTTTAATAAACGCCCTTTAAGTATTCCATTTTGGGTTGTCTGCGTCCACATTAGTCACGGCCTTGAGCCAAGTTATGACAAATGCTATATGTTAGAATTGGCTAATTCTTCTTCTGGGTCCACCCCATAGACTGTATATATTAATGGACAGTCACGCCTATCTCCGCCGTTCATAGGAGTTGGCCATGAAAAGTGCTTTCATGGAGCAATCCAAGATGGCCGCGAGTGGTCCCGCCCACAAGAAAATTGTGAAAAAACATCTGCGCATGTGTCAGCCGGAGCAGCTCCATTCATTTGAATGAGAGACTTCAAAAATTCCCCGCAAGTAAACTAGAGTGGACCAAAAAAAATCACCCCCCTCAGCATTGACACACATGTGGAACGGAGCTTTGGGCCAAGGGCCAACTTTTGGTCCATCCTGTAAGGACGTTTTTGAGAGGTCTGCCAACGCTATATGTTAGCATTGGCTAATTCTACTTCTGGGTCCACCCCATGGATGTATTATATTAACTGGATAGGGTATTACTAGCTTGTAGCTGAATAACTCACGTGCTCAGGGGATTCTAGCGGTACTGCAGACTGAACCAGACTAAATTCACGTGGGCTACCCAGAAATTTTCCCCATAGAACTCAATGCATATTAAAACAGCTCGACCTCAGCTGACAGAGAACCTACAGCTTTAATAAACATCGGATTTTGTGGGGATTTTAGTGTCCCTTGTCATCCTGAACTTTTTTTCTTCTTAAATCCTTCGGTTTTGTTTAAATCCACACTTTAGTGCCACAAACTCTGCTCCTCTGGCTTTCGCTCTAACTCCCGCTCTGATGAACTGCTCTGATTGGTCAGAGCGCGGCCGAGCCCCTCTGTGCACGTGCGTGAGACCCGGTGTGAGACCCACACACGCGTGTTTAGCGCAACGCATTATGGGAGATAATACACTGGGCAGAACCGGGAGGACCAGACGATGCCCAAATACAGGCGAGTTTCCCATAGATCTTTGCGAGTTTCAGGCGACTTCCGCTAATCTTTCAGCCCCCATGCCGTCACAAAGCGCCACTGAGCACAACCATTCATTTGAATAGGGCGCCATCTTGGATCGCCGGGGCTTGGTCCACCCCCATCGGCCGGGGTGGTATTGCAGCATGTCAGCGCACGTCATTTTGGCCACTTTTGAGCCGGGACCCGCCCCTACTGCTTCATAGTCTCCCGCGGTCAGAACAGCGCCGAGACCCATCTGTCCATGTACATGAGAGCCACAGGCGTATTTGGCACAAAGCATCATGGGAACTCGTTCACTGCGCAGAACCGGGAGGACCGGACGATGCCCAAATATGGGCGAGTTCCGCCAGTCTTTTGGTGACACATGCACTGCAGAGCACAGGCCGTTTATTTGAATACGCCATGTTGGATCACCAGGACTTGACTGAACTGCATAACTGCAGATTACATGTGGTTAGCAATGCTTCTACTGAACAGCTCATATTGAATTCAAAGTTTGTTTGGAGTAGATTGGAGTATCTACACTTTATCTACCTGAGAATATTATGTTCATCACTTCTGATTTCATATATTTGAACAGACACCAAACCTTATTAAACATTTTTTTATGAACAAATAACTAAATAAACTGAACAATTCCAATCATG
Source organism: Knipowitschia caucasica (assembly GCA_964034765.1). NCBI lineage: Eukaryota > Metazoa > Chordata > Actinopteri > Gobiiformes > Gobiidae > Knipowitschia > Knipowitschia caucasica. The sequence continues at coordinate 38,479,635 of OZ035829.1, forward strand.
AGCTTGGGAAAGCGAGGATGGGTGGAAGTGCGAGTATTGGGACAGGGCCTTATTTTGTATTGTGTTCTCTTGTGTCTTTTTGAGTTTTACTTCCTGTTGTGTTGATTGCCCTGATGTGTTACACCTGTGTCTCCCGGTTAACATCCCTGCGCTCTTTCCCTCTCGTTGTCGGTCCATTCAGTGTTTGCTCCGTGGTCCTTGTCTTAGTCCACATTTTCACGGTTAGCTTACCGTTAGCTTACATGGTATCCTCTGGAGAGACCTTCGGGTGCGGGACTGCCTCGGACTATCTATACTCAGACATTTGGACGCAAAACTACCGATAATCTTTCAGTTTTATATTTTGTTAGCAAAGCGTTGCTTTTGTACCATTTCATTGGTGATTGTTGTACAGTTTACAAGTTGCGCTAATGCTAACGTTAGCATACGTATCAGATCGCAAATAAAACTAGATGGCTGCGGGGGAGGCGAGCATAAGGGAAATGAGAAGCCTGTGAGCGAGTTGGGGGCGGTGCTATACGTTCAAACCATAGACTGTATATATTAATGGACAGAGTCACACCTATCTCCGCCGTTCTAACTAATGGGCCAAAAAATGTGCTCTACTGGAGCAATCCAAAATGGCCGCGAGTAGTCCCGCCCACAAGAAAATTGTGAAAAACCGCATCTGCGCATGCGTCAGCCGGCGCAACTTCATTCATTTGAACGAGAGACTTCAAAAATTCAAAGCAAGTAAACTAGCCTGGCCATAGCCATCCGTACACTCTGCTCAATCATCATTTCACTGCATGTAGCGTCTGGGTCTGGTCCCTGTGTTAGCGAATACAATCGGTCGTATTTCGACTGGCTACTCAGAGAGCGCGGAAGGCGGGTGTTGTAGCTCGGTGCCGGTGACGTCAAGAGTTTGTGCCGAACGGGCAGGTTGTAGTTTGGCAATGGCGAAGAATGCGATAGTAAAGTCATTTGGTCTGTTTCTATCAAGAAATTGAAGCAGGAACAAGAGGAATGTTTAGAAAATGTAAATCGCTGGAAAAGATTGTGGCGCTACTCCCCACGGGCTCCGTTAGCAGCAAAGGAGATGGCTAGGCTAAATGCTAAATGCTAACAACACACTCGGGCGCATTACATACGTCACGGTAAACTCAGATCCAATCGTTTCAATCTGCAAAAGGAGTTAACCCCTCCCACCTGTAAACAGAGCTCAATGGAGCAAATCCAGACCTTAGTATGAAATGTAATTTGTACTAAGGTGTGGTACAACCAGGCTATGACTAAACTAGACTGGACCAAAAAAATTCACCCCCCTCAGCATTGACACACATGTGGAACGGAGCTTTGGGCCAAGAGCCAACTTTTGGTCCATCCTGTAAAGACGTTTTCGAGAGGTCTGCCAATCTGTCACAACCCCTTCCTCCTTTCTGTGGTCGTGCTCTGTACTGCCGTCTACCTCTCTGTACAGGTGGAGCTGTGGGCGGACCTTGGAGCGTGGTGCGTCAGGGCCCGACGCGCCACGCCTATTTATGGACCGGCCTGCTGACAGCCTCACTCTCTCTCAGCCTGCGTCCTGTGCCACACCACTTCGTTTTCTGTTCTTGTTATGGTTTTGTTCCGCATCACACTTCACATCGCACCATACGAACACACAACCATTCACTCGCATGCACCACTGATCTTACAGACACTCACATCTCATTATTATTTTTACGTTGATATACTGGGGTTAATCTTTGTTTAATAAACGCCCTTTAAGTATTCCATTTTGGGTTGTCTGCGTCCACATTAGTCACGGCCTTGAGCCAAGTTATGACAAATGCTATATGTTAGAATTGGCTAATTCTTCTTCTGGGTCCACCCCATAGACTGTATATATTAATGGACAGTCACGCCTATCTCCGCCGTTCATAGGAGTTGGCCATGAAAAGTGCTTTCATGGAGCAATCCAAGATGGCCGCGAGTGGTCCCGCCCACAAGAAAATTGTGAAAAAACATCTGCGCATGTGTCAGCCGGAGCAGCTCCATTCATTTGAATGAGAGACTTCAAAAATTCCCCGCAAGTAAACTAGAGTGGACCAAAAAAAATCACCCCCCTCAGCATTGACACACATGTGGAACGGAGCTTTGGGCCAAGGGCCAACTTTTGGTCCATCCTGTAAGGACGTTTTTGAGAGGTCTGCCAACGCTATATGTTAGCATTGGCTAATTCTACTTCTGGGTCCACCCCATGGATGTATTATATTAACTGGATAGGGTATTACTAGCTTGTAGCTGAATAACTCACGTGCTCAGGGGATTCTAGCGGTACTGCAGACTGAACCAGACTAAATTCACGTGGGCTACCCAGAAATTTTCCCCATAGAACTCAATGCATATTAAAACAGCTCGACCTCAGCTGACAGAGAACCTACAGCTTTAATAAACATCGGATTTTGTGGGGATTTTAGTGTCCCTTGTCATCCTGAACTTTTTTTCTTCTTAAATCCTTCGGTTTTGTTTAAATCCACACTTTAGTGCCACAAACTCTGCTCCTCTGGCTTTCGCTCTAACTCCCGCTCTGATGAACTGCTCTGATTGGTCAGAGCGCGGCCGAGCCCCTCTGTGCACGTGCGTGAGACCCGGTGTGAGACCCACACACGCGTGTTTAGCGCAACGCATTATGGGAGATAATACACTGGGCAGAACCGGGAGGACCAGACGATGCCCAAATACAGGCGAGTTTCCCATAGATCTTTGCGAGTTTCAGGCGACTTCCGCTAATCTTTCAGCCCCCATGCCGTCACAAAGCGCCACTGAGCACAACCATTCATTTGAATAGGGCGCCATCTTGGATCGCCGGGGCTTGGTCCACCCCCATCGGCCGGGGTGGTATTGCAGCATGTCAGCGCACGTCATTTTGGCCACTTTTGAGCCGGGACCCGCCCCTACTGCTTCATAGTCTCCCGCGGTCAGAACAGCGCCGAGACCCATCTGTCCATGTACATGAGAGCCACAGGCGTATTTGGCACAAAGCATCATGGGAACTCGTTCACTGCGCAGAACCGGGAGGACCGGACGATGCCCAAATATGGGCGAGTTCCGCCAGTCTTTTGGTGACACATGCACTGCAGAGCACAGGCCGTTTATTTGAATACGCCATGTTGGATCACCAGGACTTGACTGAACTGCATAACTGCAGATTACATGTGGTTAGCAATGCTTCTACTGAACAGCTCATATTGAATTCAAAGTTTGTTTGGAGTAGATTGGAGTATCTACACTTTATCTACCTGAGAATATTCTGTTCATCACTTCTGATTTCATATATTTGAACAGACACCAAACCTTATTAAACATTTTTTTATGAACAAATAACTAAATAAACTGAACAATTCCAATCATGAGCTTGGGAAAGCGAGGATGGGTGGAAGTGCGAGTATTGGGACAGGGCCTTATTTTGTATTGTGTTCTCTTGTGTCTTTTTGAGTTTTACTTCCTGTTGTGTTGATTGCCCTGATGTGTTACACCTGTGTCTCCCGGTTAACTTCCCTGCGCTCTTTCCCTCTCGTTGTCGGTCCATTCAGTGTTTGCTCCGTGGTCCTTGTCTTAGTCCACATTTTCACGGTTAGCTTACCGTTAGCTTACATGGTATCCTCTGGAGAGACCTTCGGGTGCGGGACTGCCTCGGACTATCTATACTCAGACATTTGGACGCAAAACTACTGATAATCTTTCAGTTTTATATTTTGTTAGCAGAGCGTTGCTTTTGTACCATTTCATTGGTGATTGTTGTACAGTTTACAAGTTGCGCTAATGCTAACGTTAGCATACGTATCAGATCGCAAATAAAACTAGATGGCTGCGGGGGAGGCGAGCATAAGGGAAATGAGAAGCCTGTGAGCGAGTTGGGGGCGGTGCTATACGTTCAAACCATAGACTGTATATATTAATGGACAGAGTCACACCTATCTCCGCCGTTCTAACTAATGGGCCAAAACATTTGCTCTACTGGAGCAATCCAAAATGGCCGCGAGTGGTCCCGCCCACAAGAAAATTGTGAAAAAACGCATCTGCGCATGCGTCAGCCGGCGCAACTCCATTCATTTGAACGAGAGACTTAAAAAATTCACAGCGAGTAAACTAGAGTGGATCAAAAAATCCACCCCCCTCAGCATTGACACACATGTGGAACGGAGCTTTGGGCCAAGAGCCAACTTTTGGTCCATCCTGTAAAGACGTTTTTGAGAGGTCTGCCAATGCTATACATAGTTCCCACATGACGTCACTACATACGGGGATTTGCCGACCCGGCGCCATTTGTATTGGCATGCTGTGGGCAAAACAATAGAAAAAGAAGCTGAAACGTGTTAATGTCGTGATAAAGTTGAAAATGGTCATCTCCTGCTGGGTCAATGGATGTTCAAATCGTGCCGGAGGTTCCGTTAAACTTGGATTTTACAGTATACCCATCATTAGACTTCATGAATGTGAGAAGACTAAGCTTTTGTCAGAACAACCACGGAGGTTATGGCTTGCGAAGATAAACAGGCAAGAAACTCCCTCAAAACACGCAAGAATATGCTCGGAGCACTTTGTGTCAGGTGCGTATCGTATCTTATAATGTGTTGACAGACGTAATTTACTCAGTACTAACTTGTGTATGCTGATATCTGGTAACTTGAGAGTTTCATTATTTAGCGTTAGATTACTTTATTATGAGGAGGATCGGTGTCGCGTCCGAGGCTCTCGAGGGCAACGTAAATGTATTAAATAGATAATAATAGTTCTATGGTGGGCTAAAACAATGTTCACAAACAGCATTGCTTCTGTAAAAAGATCTGTGTCATAAAATAAACTGCTTTTTACGCCTGGAAAAATCAGTTGCCCACCATTCACCAAAACATACGGTCAAAAACGCGGAAATAAACAATAACAGCAATCCAGAGTGTCCGTGTGGCATTAGCATTAATTAAATTAATTGTTAATATAATTAAAATAATTAAATGGAGCTCCAACTGGTATTAAATCTAAAGTTTTTGAGAAATGTTTGCATTGCTTGTTAATTTTTGCTGCATAATTTGATCAAATATGTAAAACATGTCCGTAGCACGTTAAACTGTGGTGCCATTGTATTAATATACAATTATTTGCTCAAAAGTTGCCCTTTTTTTTCCAATTTGCGTTTGAATATCTACATTTATTCTCATTCTTCTGTTTAATGGAATGCACAAACACAGCAGCGTGCCATCAAAGATGGCGTCTCCGAGGAGGTCATGTGACATTCATTGGTCTGTGGGAACTATGTATATGTTAGCATTGGCTAATTCTACTTCTGGGTCCACCCCCATCGGCCCGGGGTGGTATTGCAAGCATGTCAGCGCACGTCATTTTGGCCACTTTTGAGCTGGGACCGCCCCCACTGGTTAAAACTGAGAAAAATCTAGGAGAAACGGGTATGGCTCCTTTAAGTCCTCAAGGAACTTACATTGTCAAGGAATTTTGTTGGAAGGGACATAATTGACTGAGACACTCAAGATGGCTCCGGGTAAGCAGATATTATTTTTCCTCTCCAGGAAAATGTTCAAATGTTGTTTTTCATAGTACCTACCTGACTTTTTTGTTCGCATTACTGAAACATGAATTTGTGTTGAAGTTGAATTTGAATTTTTTTTTTTCCATTATTATATCCCATCATGGTCCAAATATACAACACACAATACAATTTATTCTTGTATAGCCCTAGGTCACAACAGAAGTCATCTCAGAGGACTTAACAAAACCATTGAAATCACCAACACAGGTCAGAGAATCAACAGTTAAAACTCATGAAGAATATAAAGCACACACAGAAGAAAATGTCCATACATGTTGTAGAATGCTAAAGTGTCCTGATCATCACCAATCCTTTCTGTTGGACACTAACTGTCCAAATATAAAAAGTGCAGGAAAGTTTAGCTAACCCTCATGGTGCTTCCACAGTTAGCAAGAATGTTTAAAGGCGCTATACCCGTTTCTGCAATGTTTGAATGTTTAGTCCCGCCCCCAACTCGCTCAATGGCTTCATTTCCCCTACGCTCTCATCCCATGGAGCCACCTAGTTTTATTTTCAATCCGATACGTATGCTAACATTAGCATTAGCGCAACTTCTTGTAAGCTGTACAACAATCACCGATGAAATGGCACGAAAGCAATGCACTGCTAACACAATATATATAAGTTAAGGAATACCGCTAGTTTCGCGTCCGAATGTATTAATTTAGACATTAGAATATATTATAATATTTAATTATAATTTAATATACAGCTCCTCACAGCAGCAGAACACTCCATTGACTTGAATGCAATTCTTCCGATCATTTTTTCTTGATAACAGAACTCTCAAACCAATAATGACCGAAGCTCCAATGCAATCTCTGTTTGTAATTCAGGTGTGTAAAATACTGCCATTACTCCGCAAGTACAACAAGCTATCAGCGCCTGTCACTACACTCACTGTGCAGTTTATCTGTGTAGAGAAACTAGCGGAGCTAGCGCAGCTAGCCACGCTCAATAAACAAATACATATCAATCAATCAACACCATTAAACGTTAAGCAGACAATACAGTATACATATACATCCTTAACACACATGCACGGACGATTTCAGAATTTGCTGTCAACGTTTTCATGACAAAAATACTGTTTTAAAGTGACAAAAAGCAATCGCGAAAAACCCGGAAGTTACCATGAAACAGCTAGCTAGCTTAGCAGTTACCTGCCCAACACGTCCCGGTGAAACCTTTGGGAGCTAACTATTTTATTTGTTCGAATATATATATATATTTTTTATTTTAGAATTATATTCGAATTTCGAAGCCGAAGCCCTGGTGTTAAGCAGAGCTGTAGAGGCTGGAGGACGCAGGCTGTTCGCTGCTCGTTCTGTGAGTGGAGGAGAACGAGCGTCCCGCTAAGACTCTACTCAGCACTTTTCACTGCATTCTCATCCACAGCAACAATTGAGGCCTGTTGCAGTGGAGAGACTCAATGTTTTGGAGACTTGTGAAGGAGGGACAAGCTGAGTAAACAAATTAGCTATTACAACCCCCCCCCCCCCCCCCCAGTGGGGGTCAATAATTTCTCAGTTTTAAGCCTAGCGTACATCGGACTGGCAACTGATTATATCCGTCGCATATGAGTTGCTGCCCCGCACACATCGACAATCTGACAAAAACGGGCAACTCCCGGTAGACCAGTCTCGGGAATAACAGCGCGTACATCGACAGCAACTGTCCGTCAACTACAGTGTGTTTCTGGCATAAACTGTTGCGGGCTCGCAATACACACAATACACACACGTTGTCGGAGCGGCGCATGGAGCGCGCACATCGGGTCATATCTCCGAAACTGAGGACAACTAGTTGCCGAAAAGTAGAAAACGGGCAACTGACTGAAACTGGAGACCGACTGTTTATCTCCAGTTGTAAGAACGCTCACATCGACCGATTTCGGCAACTGATCATCTCCATCATCTGCTCTCAGTTGCCAAAAGCCGCCTTGCAACTAGTTGTCTCCAGTTTCTCTGTCGATGTACGCTAGGCTTTATGTAGTGCTTCCACAAAAAAACAATGTGTATGCAGTACAGGCCTCCTACTACAAATGTAATATTATTAAACAATAAATCATTTTACTGTGAAGTAATGTGTTTGTACGTCTTTTTACAAAATGTTACATTCAAGATGTAAATTGTGTATTTTTTTTACAAGGCAAGTATCAGTTGAAAAAAGGGAATCTGCGAAAGACAGGCTGGCAAAGCACAGGGAAAAAATATACAGCAATCCATTGTTACTTGAGGAGTAGAGCAGAAAGGAGCGAGAGGTTAGGGGACAGAATGATAAAAGGGGGAAACTTGCTAACATTGTATATATCATACATTCACACACTCTTTCACTCTTGGTACTTATGTCAGTGCTTACTGCATTTCACTTTTTCATTTTTCCTTTTCCAGGTATCAGAGGCGTAAAGAAAATGATACAATTAAGACTACTCAGGACCTCACCGGTAGAGAGCATGAGAGAAAAAAAAACACAATGGTGGAAATATTCAAAAAAATATTGCTGTCACTAAACAGAAAAAGTAGAAGGCTGGAGGCAAGACCAAAAAGTGCAATTCCAAGGCTACCAGCAGAGATTTCACAAAGGGCCAGGATTAAAGAGGCTAAAAAGAGACTGCCGATCAATAGCAAGCGAAAACAACTTTGTTGTTCTTACATCGGGATGATATCTGAACTGTCATAAATGGCAAGGCTGGAGAGATTCGTCGCTAGGGACAAATTTATAGAAAAAGACCACTCAGACACCTAAAACTCCATCGACAATTCCTCTCTGAACATCCTGAGAAAACCGTGTCCAAAGCTCAGTTCTTTAGATTGAGGCCATTTTGGATTATTAGGCCTAAAGGTAAAGACCGAGACGTGTGCATGTAAAATGCACGAGAACATTGCCTTTAAAATAAAAACAATGGAACAACTGGGAATCGTTAAAACAGGGGCGCCCAACCAGTCGACCGCGGTCTACCAGTCGACTGCGCACTGATTCCAGGTAGACCGCGACACAAATAAAAATATTATATATATATATATATATATATACTGTATATAAATATATATATATATATATTAAAAAAAAAAAAAAAAATTATAAATATGATTGCATTTATTGGCGTGTGTGTGTATTTATATGTATAATACAGATATTAGGAGAAAATAAGAGATAATTAAAATAAAAAAGTAGGTCAGGTTTAACCAATGGCAGCGGGTAAACCTGCATCTCAGGAAGTTACCGCTGACAAAAGCAGCGGCTAGTTTGCGGCTAGCCAGATCGAAACGGGTCGGAGCTGTTGGATCGCTGCTAAACTTTAGCATGGCTGAGGGGAAACGAGCCAAAACGTATCATTTTCATCCTGAATGGGAGGAAGAATATTTTTTTGTTTATTCTCATTCGAAGCCTATTTCCCTGATCTGCAATGCGACGATGGCATTGGCAAAGAAAGCGAACCTGGAGCGTCATTTTCGAACGGTACACGCGAGCTATGAGAGGGATTTCCCAGCAAAAACGGCACTGCGCGCCACCAAAGTGAGGGATTTGAAAGGCCAGCTTTCTGCACGGCAGTCTATCTTCACCAAACCGAAAACCCAGGGAAAAGCCGCAACTATTGCTTCCTATCGTGTCAGCAATGTCCTGGTTAAACACAAGAAGCCATTCGGAGACGGAGACATGATGAAGGAGGCTTTTCTGGAGTTAGCGGACAGCCTTTTTGGTGACTTTAAAAACAAACCCGAGATCGTGAAGGCCATAAAAGACGTGCAACTGTCCCGCAATACTGTTACAAGACGATGTGAAAGTATGTCTGTGGATGTGGAGGAGCAACTCCGAAGGGATATAGACATGTGTGAGTGCTTTTCCCTTCAGTTCGATGAGTCAACTGATATAATGGATGTATCGCAATTGTGTGTTTTTATCCGAATGGTTTTTGAAGATATGAGTGCCAAAGAAGAGCTACTCTCCATTTTGCCAATGAAAGGACACACCAGAGGGGAGGACATTTTTAACGCGTTCATGGAATTGGTCACAAAAATAAAACTACCGCTTTTCAAACTGATCTCAATGACCACAGACGGCGCGCCTGCGATTACGGGTCGCACAAATGGATTCATCGCATTGTGCAAAGACAGTGAATCTTTCCCAGACATTCTGAATTATCACTGTATCATTCATCAACAAGCGTTATGTGGAAAGGTTTTAAACATGAAAAATGTGATGGACATTGCGATGAAGATTGTGTGCTCAGTTCGGGCTAGAAGTCTGCAGAGAAGACTTTTCCGCGCTCACTTGGAGGAAAAGGACTCCGAGCACACTGACCTGCTACTTCACACCGATGTAAGGTGGCTCAGTAGAGGGAAATTTTTGGCCCGGTTTCAGGAGCTGTTGTCGGAAATCAACGATTTTCTGAAGGTTTCAAAATATGTGGATTATCTTGCAATGCTTGAGGACGAACAATGGCTTTTAGATTTATCATTCCTCACTGACATCACCAGCGAACTCAATGTGTTAAATTTGGAGCTGCAGGGTAAGGATAAAGATGTACTAAACATGATGGGATCAGTGAACACGTTTAAAAGCAAGCTACAGTTGATGTTCAGACGGCTGCAACACGGTGACCTGCGCAACTTTGTTTACGTGCAAGCAGAATTACAACGTCAAGGTAAAGACGTTCCACAGCTGGACAGTGCACGTTATGTGGAACATGTTAAAAACGTCCTGTCTGAATTTGAAAGGCGTTTCACTGACTTTGCGTCCATCGAACCAGTTGCCAGCTATATGTGCTATCCATTTGATGAAAGTATTGATGTTGGTGATATTGCAGAAAAAGTGCAATCACTTTTCCACTTGGAAAAGTCCGCTCTTGAGGATGAGATTCTAATGTTGCAAAATGACATTGAGTTGAAAGCCCGTTCTGCTCAGCCTGGACACCATGTGCAATTATGGAAACTTCTTGTGGAGGAGAAGTATCACAATGTCAGAAGATGTGCCTTGAATCTGACTTCCCTATTTGGATCAACTTATTTGCGCGAGTCTGCCTTCTCTCATATGAAAATCATCAAGTCCAAGTACAGATCAACAATGACCGATGACCATCTTGCAACCTGCCTACGCCTTGCAACGACCTCCTACACTCCGGACTATGAGAAACTAGCCTCCTCCCAGTGTCAAGTCTCTCACTAAGGTAGGAAGAGATCTTCCTTTTGTGAGTTTTGTTTTTTGTACTCCTGTCCACCAGAGCAGGGGCTTTATGTTTGAATATTCAGTTGTGCACTGCTTTTGGATGTCTGATTCATAGAACAGTGTTTCTATTACCTGGTTTTGAACTGGTTCATTTTTCTGCTTGGTTCATATGGTCAGTTTGTTAGCTATTCCTCAAAATGCAGATTGTGTGTTTGTATTTGTGTAAGATTGTGAGGAGCAAAGAGTTCAAAATAAATACATAATTGTAGTAATCTGATGTCTAATGGTTGTGTTGTTTGTAACGGCTGTAACTGTGGGGTTTTGATGTTGACGCTGGACTGGTAGACCTTTGGAGGTTTGCTAATTAAAAAGTAGACCTTGGGTCAAAAAAGGTTGGGCACCCCTGCATTAAAAGATCAAACCCAGAGGATCTTGTGCAGTCCAGTGTGTGTGACACTGGCAACATGTCCTGCATGTATGGCAGATGTCCAAAAATGCATCAAAAAGACCTTTCCTTCCTTCTCAGATCCTCTCACTCAGGGGAACATGAGGCAAGAGTGGATCACAAGGTCCGTAACTGTAACAAAGACCCGAAAGGATGGATCTACAGAGGAAAGGCAGACAAAGAAAACCTTCCTAGAAAATCGTACCTCATCCATTGAGCGGTTGCTGGCCTCTTGCCATTCAAATGTTTAATGTCAAGCACCAATATATGAAGTTGAAAGCAATGAAAGATACCCTGGCAGATGATGCTGTTGCTGTGCATGTAGATTACAGTGAAAATTACAGCTGCAAGTATACCAAAGAAATCCAGAACATCCATTTTGGAACTGGGAATGATTGAGGAATCCTCCACACTGGGTCTCTGTCTCTGCAGAGGCAGGGTGGAAGCCTTTGCATCCCTCTGACTGCTTACAGCACGATGCAGTGGCAACCTGGGCTCATCTTGACCCAATGCTAAGGTACATACGAGGAACGTGTCCTAAAGCCCACAACCTACATTTTATTTCAGATGGCCCAACATCCTAGCCTGGCCTTAGCCATCCGTGCACTCCGCTCAGTCATCATTTCACTGCATGTAACGTCTGGGTCTGGTCCCTGTGTTTGCGATTACAATCGCTTGAATTTCGACCGACCAATCAGCGAGTGCCGTTTGACGCTTTCAAACAGTCTTTTTGGCCGGCTTCCTGCTGACCTGTCGCAAAAACGGGGCATTTTACAGGCGATTGCTGCATCATTCTAGGCGTGACTTTCATAAATACGTTCGTTTTCAGCCACGGGATTTATGAACACCCGCAGGTGCGTACGCTCAGATCTGTGCGTATCTCACACGTTCATAAATCCCACGTTGGATCTTGCGTAAATGGAATATACACCCTTCTCTGCGCAACTTTCATTTTTCTATTTGAAATTTTCAACCATGAAAAAGTTTGTATAATATTTTTGTCTTTGCATTTTACAAATTTCAATGTAATTCAAATTTTGAAATGACATATTCACCTTTAAAATATTCAAAATGCTAAAATTTGAATGGACCTAAATTCATCCAATCGAATTTTAAACATATTGAATATTTTTCCCTGTGAATTTCCGTCATTGTGATTTTATTTTCACTCCCTTAAATTCAAGTCTAAATTTAATGTGAAAAAATTTGATGTAAAAATTCACAGTACACATCCGGGCACCAGGGTAAAGCAATCGATCCCAGTACTCCACCTACGTATTAAGTTTTTTCTCTATTCTAGAGTTAAATTTGGCTTCCTACATATGTTAGGATATACCACATGCATGTTACTTTTACTACAAATCGTCCTGGTCACATGACTTACTGACTTCGAATCATTAGTAGGGTAAGTAGTTAATGTGAGCAGAATGATGTGCGTCCGTGGTCCCAAGTAGGTCCTGGGTTCGAATCCCGGTCGGAACAGGGCCTTTCTGAGTACAGTTTCCCCGTGTCTGCGTAGGTTTCCTCCGGGTACTCCGGTTTCCCTGGCGATCCTGCTCCCATCTCTGTGTGGATTGAGAGGACAATGCCCACAATTGTAAACTGCTTTGAGGTGGTATATAAGTAAAGATTACTTACTTACGACGCTGGACTTTTGCATAAATACTTTGCTAAAAGATTGTTGTTCAGTTGGTTCTTTTACATAACTGTGGTCCTCGTTGTTCCTTCTTCAAACTTGTGAAGGCTTGGTGAAAGCAACGATATCAGAAGCTCATGTGAAACGAAAACGCGATTCTTGCATCCTTTTTGTCCCTTATCCACCACTGTATTTTAAGATGGCGCATTGACACGGATAGTCCTCCGCTCTCATGGACATTAATAAGTTAAATTCTAAGCCTATGAATATAATAAAAAAAACGTGGAGGTAAATATTCTTAAAAAGGTCGCATTTGTTTCATATGGAGCAGCTGTAAAAATTAAGCTTGGGTTCAAGGACAGCTTGTTTGGATGAAGGTGTGACGCACGCAGAGGTATTTGATTATTATACTTTAGTTGAATTCAATTTAGCCATGATTTTAGTTGTAAAGTTTGTTCATGTGTATTATGCAATTAATTTACTTTTCTTACTTTTACAATTATGTGACTGGCGGATGTCTACTCTATAAATCCTCAGGTAAAGTTTTTCTAAAAGAAGTGACTTCATTAGACTGCTAACCCTTGAAGAGGTTGTAGTGGTATTTAATAATCTTAAGTTAAAACTGTATAGGCAAGACATGAAAATGCATGTTCTTATTTCAACAGGTGGAGGGGGTAGTCTCAATCTCTTCTCTTGTGTCACCCGATGATGCCGGGCATACAGGCACGCTGTTGAAGTGTGTGATGGAGCACTAGTAACGGCTTTGTCACGCGCCTGTTCTGATTTCTCTCCCTGCGTTGAGGAGAGGAGCGCGTCTTTTTTTCCAATCTGTTCAAACGACCCCTTCACATTTGGTGTCAGAAGTGTGATGTCTGGTTGACGCGGACATACACAGACTTCTGCCAAGCACACAGCACTGCGGTCTGGGAGGCAGGAGACAGTACAGGATGATCGAGCCTGGGACAATGAGGACGAAGGCAGCGCTACTGTTCATTCCCTGCCTGGCAAACGATACTGGGAGATGCTAGCACTCAGAATTTGCAGACGTACAGTGGGGTGTACCCCAAGGTTTTGTTCTTGGGCCTATTTTGTTTTTGATGTATCTAATCCCTCTAGGCAAGCTGATCCAGCAGTTCAGGGATGTCTCTTACCATCTGTATGCTGACAATCTCCGGCTGCCCTGGTTTTTTGAGCCCTATGAACCCCAGAGACTGGTTGCTCTCACTAACGGTCTAGACAGAATAAAGATGTGGCTTACTGACAATAGCCTCCAGCAGAATTCTGGTAAAACGGAAACGTTAGTTGTAGCCCCAGACAGTATTGTCCCTTTTATTACTCAGCACCTTGGTGACCTAAGCAGCTCAGGGAAAAAGAGTCTGAGGAACCTTGGAGTCACCTTTGATGAAGGCCTGTCTCTAGAACGACCAAAAAAACAGCTGAACAGAAACTGTAACTTCCACTTGTGGAACATCTCCAAGCTCAGACATATGGTCTCGGATCAGGAGCTGGAGATGATTGTCCACGCTTTTGTTTCCTCGCAATTGGACTATTGTTAACAGCCTGCTTACATGTCTTAGTAAAAAAAGATCTAGCTCATTTGCAAATTGTTCACAATTCTGCTGCGAGGCTTTTGACCCGCACCCACAGGAGAGCCCATATTTCTCTTATTTTGAAGTCCTTACACTGACTCCCTGTCTCACACAGAATACATTTTAAAATTCTGGTGCTGACTTTCAGGGCACTTCATGGTCAGGCGCCTGATCCACCCCTATGTCTCCAACAGGAGCCTGAGGACCTCCACTCAGAACCTGTTGATGGTCCCTCGCACTTGTTTTAAAACCCGAAGAGACAGATCCTTCCAGGCAGTTGCTCCCAAACCCTGGTGATCCAAGAAGGCGCTGAATTCAAATGAATGGCTTGTGCTCAGTAGGGCATGAGACTTCACAGGGACTGAAAGATTAGGGGAACTCACCTATATTTGGGCATCGTCTGGTCCTCCAGGTTCTGCGCAGTGGACGAGATCCCAAATGCGCCAAATACGCGTGTGTGGCTCTCATGCACGTGCACAGAGGAGCTTGGCTGCCCTCAGCGCCAATCGGCGCTGCTGATCAGAGCAGCGGTAGGGCGGAGCCAGAGCAGGAAGGAAAAGAGCAGAGTTTGTGGCAGTAAAATGTGGATTTAAAGAAAACCGAGAAGAAAAAAAGTTCAGGACAACGAGGGACCCAACTTAAGACTTATTTGTTTAGACAGGGTTTCTCTCTTCACTGTACATTGGCCTCTGTGAACTGTGTCCAGGATGAGGACCGTCTTCTGTGACTGTTTGCCGCCATTGCCGCTGTCTCGCAGAAGCACCAAGGCCGAGTTTGGGATCCGCAGAACCACCCAGGCTCAGTTTGCCAACTCTGGAACAACTGTCCCTGTTGAGCAAATCATTCGTCTCAAAGACACAGAGCCAGTTCGCCGGCGGTCCTGCAGAGTGCCCCAACATCTTTGTCCAGTTCTTGAAGGAGGTGGAGGAGATGTAGCGCCTGGGCGTGATTGAGCTATCCCACGCCAAGGGGTGCAGTCCGGTGGTCATCGTGGTGAAGAAGGATGGCTTGCCTCGCTTTTCATCTGCATCAACTTCAGAAAGCTCAACGTGATGTCTGAGTTTGACGTGTACCAATTTCCCCGGATTGATGATCTCCTGGAGAAGATCGGCTGAGCCAGATTCATCACCACCCTCAACCTCTGCCAGGGCTACTGGCAGGTAAGATAAGATAAGATACACTTTATTGATCTCACATTGGAGACATTTTCTATGCCTGGGACCTCCCTTTTCTGAACAAAACTTTTACTTCAAGAAGCTATACCCGATTTTTTTTCTAAGTAGTTCATGCTTTTTACTACATACAAGTTGTATCATAATACATAATTTAATTGAAAACTTGAGGTCATTGATTCAGCTGTGTACGAAATTCAGGCAGTGAAAAGTGCTGAGGAGAGTCTTAGCGGGACGCTCGTTCTCCTCCACTCACAGAACGAGCAACGGAGCTATGTATTGTGAGGTTTTGGCCAACAACCTCCTTCCCTCTGTCATGTTGGAAGATCCAGCCAAGACTCATATTCAATGATCTGACTATGACCCAAAGCACACAGCCAGGAAAACCAAGGAGTGGCTTCGTAAGAAGCATATCAACGTTCTGGGGTGGCCAAGCCAGTCTCCAGATCTAAATCCAATTGAAAATCTTTGGGGGGAGCTGAAAGTCCGTGTTACTCAGCGCCAGCCCAGAAACCTGACTGATCTAGAGATCTGTGTGGAGGAGTGGGCCAAAATCCCTCCTGCAGTCTGTGTAAACCTGGTGAAGAACTTCAGGAAACGTTCGACCTCTGTAATTGCAAACAAAGGCTACTCTATTAAATATTAACGTGGTTTTCAAACACTTATTTTCAGCTGTATTATACGAATAAATTGTTTAAAAAATCAAATTGTGATTTCTGGATATTTCTTTTTAGGTTGTCTCTCATACTGTGGACGTGCACCTACCATGGACATTTCAGACCCCTCCATGATTTCTAAGTAGGAGCACTTGCAAAAAATAGCAGGGTGTTCAAATACTTATTTTCTTCACTGTATTGCCAAACAGGGCACCTGGACAAAGAGTCAGTTTTTATTTCGACAAGTCTTGAAGGATGGTACATTTCCAACAGCGATGGGCATCAGTAAAAGAACGCTGCACAAAAAGACAAGCGAGACCACTCTCGAACACACACCTTATTATTCGCTTGAGGCAGTTAAACAAAACACCTGCGGGGGAAAGTCTGTAGACGCCACCAGTGTTCCTTCTCATTTTTCATGGGTCTGAGCAAAAACACAAACCCCCTGAGCTGCACGTGGAGCACTCTGAGCAAGAGATCACTGTTGAAAACTATTCACTTCTCGATTCACCGGCTGCAATCTCATATACTGTATTTAAGTTACTTCAGCTTCAACCGACGATGATTCTGTTCAATATTCACCTGATCATTGAGTCGTTTATAGATGGTGATTTAAAATAGATATAGGAATATATTTGGTGAACTAAAAAACTTTAAAAATTCATACATTCATTTAGCCTACTCGTATTATAGACTAATTAGTCTATATTCATATTTTTATTCATTTAGTCATATGGCATTATAAAACTAAACACATAAGTCTATAATTATCTAAAGATAATAAGTCATATTGCCACAAAACTAACTTTACACAGCAATAGACAACTGCTTCACTGAACCTGGTCTTCACTGCATATGTGCGTTTGTGTGCACATTAGCTGTGTGTGTAGCTTCACGCACACAGCAGCAGGTGGTGTTAGTGCTCGTGAGACACCGACCCGTGAGTTTGCAGTAAGACAGAGTCCACATTTGCGGTCCACGGTGTGCAGTGTGAGGTTGGTCCTAGCCCTGTTCTGGATCAAACGCAGCTTCAGACTTCTATGTTGGGCACTTCTCCCGCAATCGCGGACAGTTCCTCATTGTCACACACATAGAGCTTTTGGCTCTGCCTGTTTCTAGTCAGAGAATGAGCATGCAGATCCACCCTGGTCCATACACTGTAGAAATACCATTGACTGTAAATATTAATGGACGTAGTCGCGCCTTTCCTACTAACGTGCCTCTACTTCCGCAGTCTATGGGCAGTTTCAAAATGGCCGCGGGGGCTGGAAAATGTGAAAAAACGTATCTGCGCATGCGTCAGCTGCACAAGCCCCATTCATTTAAACGAGTGACTTCAAAAACAGTAGCTCAGTTGGTAGAACATTGGCCTTAAGCTCAGAAGGTTGTGGGTTCAATTCCCACCTCTGCACCTTCTCCACCGACTCCCACTGATGACTGCTGTCGTTGTGTCCTTGGGCAAGACACTTAGCCCCACTTTGCCCAAAAAGCCCCCACTGAAAGATCAAGGCTATGCTCACACTCAGAGAGCAGCCGTCCTCCTGTGGACTCACCACCTGCAGAGGGTCAGTGAGGGGCTGGTGCTATGAGACTTGGGTGGCATCTCTGACTGCCACCCCCCTGACCCAGAAATGGATTAAAGGGTAGAAAATGGATGGATGGATGGACTTCAAAATTTCACAGAGACTAAACTAGGTCCAAAAAAATTCACTCCCCTCAGCATTGACACACATGTGGAACGTAGCTTTGGGTCAAGAGTCGAGTTTTGGACCGTCCTGTGAAGACGTTTTCGAGAGGTCAGCTAATGCTATATTTCAGCATTGAAAAATTCTTATTCCGGGTCCACCCCCATTGGCCCGGGGTGGTATTGCAAGCATCTCAGCACACGTCATTTTGGCCACTTTTGAGCCAGGACCAACCCCCACTTAGAAATTCGCAGCTGCGTCGTTTGTGCCGGCGGCACAGGACGCTGGATTTTTACTTTGTGCGCTGGACCGAGTTTTCAGTGCACTAGAACCCCAAAAGCACTGCGCACAGCTTAGAGGAAACACTGCAGGCCACTGAATCAGAGGTTTAAAAAAGCACCATTCTTTAAACACATTTGGAAATCTGTTCTGTCGTACAGCTCTAAGGATTGTCTCTGACCCGTTACCATCTGCTTACTGAGTGTTTGAGGTTGAGCACGCAACAGCCCGACAAATTAAACTTGTTTTCTTTTGTTCTGTCAAATCAATATTAGCGGTCAAAGTAATTTCTTCAACCATGTAGACTTGGTTTTGCTTTGGCCTCGCTGAACCCAAAAGGTCTCTCTCCATGTTGATGGGACCGCTGGCCACTGTTTCTTAATGATGCTGTTGCCAAATAAGAAATTCCTTGTATATTTTAGTATATTTAGTTATTGTTTTAATTAGGGATACACCGATACCGATAAACTTGTACTCGCACTCATAACATAGGACCCGATGCGGACAACTGATACCCACATTTTTAAATTACATTAGCGTCAGAACAGCAGACGGCGAGAAAGTCCTTGCCGCTAGCGTAGCTTAATTTAGCCGCTAGCTTAGCGGCAAGCGTACGGGATGTTGGCCATATGGGTGTGTTTTAAGGTAAACGTGTGACAAGAGTAAAGCGGACTGTTCGTTGTGTGTTAAGGCAAAACTGTCACGAGGTGTGTCCAAAACAAACGTGTAACACTAACAACTTGATCAAACATCCGAAAACTCACCACCACGCAGAGTATAGCACCTTTGCTAGCATCAGAGCTATTTACTTGTACCATGTGTTCTATTTGTGTGAGGAATATGACAGTGGCTCTTACGGGCTCTATGCACGCACCACTTCTGTGTTTTAGCTACAACCCCACTTCACTTCCTGTTCGCGGGAAAGGCTTGAGTTTCACCGGAGTTCAGCAGTGGTTTACACGAGTTTCCCAAATAATGCTCAGACGGGAATTAAATTGTGAGGATACTGGGCCTTTTTGGACACAACAGTGCTTTTTGATTGTGCTTTCATTGTGCTTTTATGAAGTTTAAAAATTGCTCTGAGTGGCCACAGTCAAAGCTCTACCTCAGAGAGAAAGCACAGCGACACTTTTGGGTCAGTCTCTCACAGCTGAATGTATCGATCTAATTACTAAAAAACTAAAACTAAAACTCACCTAAAAGCCATAGGATAGCATAGGCAGGAAGTGAACGGGCTGATATTTGTTAACAGGAAATGACGTCACACCTCCCCGTGCATATACCCCATTGTTGCCTGTTAAAACGATTGCTAAAATGTTTAATTGTTAAAATGTTTTCTTATTGATGAAATGAGAAAAACATTTAGGATTTCAGTCGTATTAGTTTTATGCATTCCCAGGGATAACACAATGCAGTAACTAAGGTACTCGTATTGGTATTTGGTATCCGCAAGTACTCAAATTAAGGTACTCTTGTCTTGTTTTAATGCCTTGTGTAACTGTTTATATCTTGTTTTAATCAGCACTTTGTGTTGCCTTGTGTATTGTGCTATACTTACAAACTTGCCTTACCTTTCCTTACGTACATAATACATGTGGTTTGGGGTGGGTCTGTCGGGTGGTGGGGTCATGTTTGTGATTGATTGTGACTCGCGGGGTTGGGTCCTGGCTCAAAAATGATGCGCTGACATGCTGCAAAACCACCCCGGGCTGATGGGGGTGGAACCATAGACTATATATTAACAGACAGAGTCACGCCTCTCTCCGCCGTTCTAACTAATGGGCCAAAAAATGTGCTCTACTGGAGCAATCCAAAATGGCCGCGAGTGGTCCCGCCCACAAGAAAATTGTGAAAAAACAGCTCCATTCATTTGAACGAGAGACTTCAAAGATTCACAGCAAGTAAACTAGAGTGGACCAAAAAAATTCACCCCCCTCAGCATTGACACACATGTGGAACGGAGATTTGGGCCAAGAGCCAACTTTTGGTCCATCCTGTAAAGACGTTTTTGAGAGGTCTGCCAATGCTATATGTTAGCATTGGCTAATTCTACTTCTGGGTCCACCCCCATCGGCCCGGGGTGGTATTGCAAGCATGTCAGCGCACGTCATTTTGGCCACTTTTGAGCTGGGACCCTCCCCCACTGGGTGGAACCAGAATAAGAATTATCCAATGCTAGTGTACGTATCTTCTTACCTCTTGAAAATGGCTTTACAGGATGGTCCGAAATTTGGCTCTTGGCCCAACGCTACGTTCCACATGTGTGTCAATGCTGAGGGGAGATTATTTTTTTGGACCAGTCTAGTTTAGTCGTTGTGAATTTTGAAGGCGCTCATTAAATGAGTGGGGCTCGTGCAGATGCGCTTTTTCACATTTTCCTGCCCCCGCGGCCATTTTGAAACTGCCCAGAGACGGCGAAAGTGATGGCACATTAGTTTGAACGGAGTAGATAGGCGTGACTACGTCCGTTAATATTTACAATCTATGAATGCGATGCATTTCTGCCTCTACATCTTCAGTTGTACCATTGAATGAGAGGACCACCTTCACTCAAACCAAAGAGTTAAATAGTGACTCACAGGGACTTTTCTTTTGAGTAAAAAGATACCATATTTTACCAAACAATTTTTTTTTTCTATTTTTAGTTTTGTAAGATATAGAACACTACTAACACACATAATTTGTTCTTTTTTGAACCCCAATTTATAAAAAAAAAATCATAGGCCTTTATCAAATGGTTGAAAATGCAGTTTGAAACCAAGTGAAATGCCACAAAAAGGTAGATTTCAGTTCCAAGCTTCGATCATCAAAAGATGATCCACCAAATGGTTAAGGAAACCAAAAAACTCATTGTATTATTTATGGAGAGAAAGTGATGTTAAAATAGGTTTTTGTAAGTTACAAGTTGTAATGAGCTTAGTCTGATATCAGTATAAAGTCTAATGTAAGTCTAAAGCGTAAAGCCGGTCCTGTATCACTGTCGGCTCCACATTATTCTGCAGTGGATCTCAGACTCATCACTGATTAAAGCTCTCTGTGACACGCTGACCCCCGCTGAGGCCCCTTGACCCGGGTCAGTGGCTCTGACCTTGAACCCAATTACATGATAAGGTTACTTTAGACCCCCCCTCCCCTTGTGCCCTGCCCCCCTGCCCTCCTCCAACCCCCCGCCCCCCCCGGCTGATTTTATGGGAGAAAAGGCCAGCGCAGCTCATCTGTCTGCGTGTGAGGCGGACAAAGGTCACGTCAGCTGCTATAAAGACCAAAACGGTTCCATTACTCCACCAGTGACACTCAGCAGTAGCCTGGTCTTAGCACACCATCGTACTCGTTTCATTTTGCACTAAGGTCAGGATTTGCTCCATTAAGCTCCCTTCACAGGTGAGAGGGGTTAACTCCTTTTGCAGATTGAAACAATTGGATCTGAGTTTACTGTGACATATGTAATGCACCCGAGTGAGTCGCTAGCATTGAGCAATTAGCCTAGCATCTTCTTTGCCACTAAGAGAGCCCGTGGGGAGTAGCGCCACAACATCAGCAGCAATAGAATCTGCTAAACATTCCTCTTGCCAGCTTCAATTTCTAGATATTTGGAGCAAAACCAGAAAAGATTACTTTACTATCAAATTTGCCGCCATTTTCAAACTACAACCAGCAAATTCGGCTCAAACTCTTGACTTCACCAACACCTACCTAGAACACCCGCCTCCCTCGCTTCCTGATTGGTTCGAAATGGATACAACCAATCGGGGCGGGTCCCGGCTCAAAAGTGGCCAAAATGACGTGCGCTTGCAATAGGGCTAGGTTTCCCTCCGTGGATACAAACAAACCACACATGCCACTTGTATGGTGCGGAGATCGCCGACTTCTTCCTTGTTAATGGACTTTCCCGTGTTATTTTGGACACATTTTGTCTCTGGGACAGAAAAACTGAGTGAACGGTCGGAATTAGCTGTGAACTGGCCATGTCCTCAGGTTTCTATATGACGGGGAGATGAGAAAGGTGCAGGGCTGTGTTCAAACTCATTGTATTTTAATCCACTATTATGAATCAGAAAGACATTATAGAAACCCTATTCCTTTCCTATTCTTTGCTGCTTTGGTTATAAGCCAATGTATATGAATGATCAGATTTCTATCTGTTCATTAGCTCCACTTCACACTCACTGCAGCTTCACATTGGGGCTAGGGCTGGGCGATATGGCAAAAAAGTAAAATCTCGATTTTATTTCCTGCTTTGGACGATTTTGATTTTAAATCTTTTCATTAAAGTCACAGAAGACAGACTTTGCCCTCAAAAATAAAGAGAGCACACCACCATAGAGTGTGCACAGTCGAGGAACGAGCACAGCCAAAGAGAGCGCACCCTTACCAGCCTGTGAAATGGATGGATCTGGAGCGTCAGGACTCGCAATGTTCACAAGTCCGAAAACAACGAGTCCGAGTCTTAAGGGGACGAGTCCGAGTCGAGTCGCAAGTCTCTAAAAATAGCGACTCGAGTCCGACTCGCGAGTCCCCATCTCTGGCGGAAACACCAGTGACGTGCGGTGAGGTTGGTGATTGGGCAGTGCCACCGATCAGATAAACATATATCATATAAATCAGGACCTACAGAGAGGCTTATTTACAAATAGTTTGGCTACAGCAGAATATGTTTCATGCCCGCATTGTTTGTTCATACAAAACACAAAAGTATGAAAAAAACATTTAAAAGTGTGTTATGGGCCTTACCTTATACATAAACTGCACAGACCAGTTCAGACCAGTTTCATGTGTAAGTCCAGATAATAGTCTGAGCGCAGATGTATGTAATCCTCCATTTGGAAATAAGTCCGATGAGTTTAAAAAAATAAAACAAAACGGGTGTTTCCATAAACTACTCTCGTGTTCCAGCTTCCTGATGGCCTTGTGAATGAAACTGTTTTTAAGTCGACTGGAACTGTTCCGTAAATTCTGCAGTCTCCTCCCTGAAGGCATTACCCTGAAGAGCCTGTGTGATTCTGACGGCTTTGCGGGTGAGGCGGGTGGAGTACATGTCCTTAATGGTGGGGAGAGGGGCTCCACAGATCTTCTCTGCTCCTTCGGCAGGAGGCAGTGCTGGTGCCGTGCCACCCAGTGATGGAGCTGGTCAGGATGCTCTCTACAGTCCCTCTGTAGAAGTTGCCCACAACGGAGGCCGGGACTCCTGTAGCGCCTCTTGTGACGCCTCCACTGTGCTGCAGATGCGTGGGGCCCTCGGTGACCTGTCAGCGCTTCAGAAGATGATATCTCTGGATTTGTAGATCTTAAATACTGCTCAAAAAGCCTTTAGCTCAGATGCTAACTGTGTGTTTACTTTTAAAAACACATCCTCTGTTCATTGCTAGCAAAGAGCTTTGGCAGTAAAAAATCCGCTGAACTCCACAAAAACATGGCAAAGATGTACAACAACATCTTGCAAAACAATGCGGATCACAAAAACTGCGAAACTTTGTCAAGAGAGAAGCCGCAGCATGTTCATGCGCCGCCATGGTAACAAAGTGACATTACAAGCCGTGGTTGAGCGCAATCAAGACCCATATTTGTTTCAAAAACACAATTTATGACGCATCCTCTCAACTGTAGACATGTAGATTGTAAAGGAATATGTTTTACATTAACCAATAATTGCTGAGAGGTTTTCTCATCCTCCTTTCTCGCATGACAAGAGTCCTATCATGAAGTTAAAAAAACAGCGTTTTAGTTACAGTCAAAGTAATTAGTTAGATTACTCGTTACTGAAATAAGTAATTTCAACGGCGTTTTTCCCATCACTGGTGATGAGGAACCCTGATATGAAGATCTTCTGCTGCCTCCACACAAGGCAGGAAACACAAACTGAAAGCATGACTCTGAATATCTCTGTTCTGCGTCACAAACAGAGCAGCAGCCGTTTCATTCTTAGTCCAATTACTCAAAACATGGAGCACGTGGAGGGCGAGTTATGGGAGAAATATTTGGAATCGGAATCACATTTGAGTGGGAATTAACCTGTAAGAGACAGTGAGGGCAGGTCTAGCACTGGTGTGTGTTTGTAGTTCAGTTTAGTTTAGTTTAGTTTAGTTTAGTAAGGACAATCTGAGGTTACATTAAAAAGATGGCTGTACCAGATTTAGCCTTAGCTACTTTCCATCTATCATCTGTTGTTGTATCTGGGATATGTTCTGTCTAATTTAAGATTAGGAACGTCCATCCATCCATCCATTTTCTACCCTTTAATCCATTTCTGGGTCAGGGGGGTGGCAGTCAGAGATGCCACCCAAGTCTCATAGCACCAGCCCCTCACTGATCCTCTGCAGGTGGTGAGTCCACAGGAGGACGGCTGCTCTCTGAGTGTGAGCATAGCCTTGATCTTTCAGTGGGGGTTTTGGGCAAAGTGGGGTTAAGTGTCTTGCCCAAGGACACAACGACAGCAGTCATCAGTGGGAGTCGGTGGAGAAGGTGCAGAGGTGGGAATTGAACCCACGACCTTCTGGGCTTAAGGCCAATGCTCTACCAACTGAGCTACTGTCGCCCCAGATTAGGAACGTTTAGGGAACTATTTTACACTGAATGTAAAAAGTTACTAATGTGTCCTTATGTTCAAGGTTTAAATGATATTTCTAATGACACCAAAGTGTAGAAAAGCTCGTTCTGCTTAATCCACATGATTAGACTTTGCCTTCGTCAGAGTCAGTGACTTTGGCGTCTGAGTCCGTCAGACTCCCCCCACAGCCCCCTGTGGTCTCTGGAGCAGTGAGTCCCAAAGAGTCAGGGTGGAGGCCCCTCGTCTCTGTTAGTAAGTAAGTAAGTAAGTTATTATTTATATACCGCCTTTTCACTGCAGATCTGAGTCTCAAAGCGGTTTACAATTGTTAATTTTGGGCATTTGTCTCTCACTCCACACAGAGATGGGAGCAGGGTCGCCAGTACAGGAAGCGCATGCCAGAACTATTGGACATATTTTTTTAGTGGTAGGGGAAACCGGAGTACCCGGAGGAAACCTACGCAGACACGGGGAGAACATGCAAACTCCACTCAGAAAGGCCCTGGTCCGGCCGGGATTCGAACCCAGGACCTTCTTGCTGAGAGGCGAGAGTGCTATCCACTCAGCCACCGTGCCGTCTCTGTTGATGTTATGGAGAAGTTCAAGATTTCAGTCAACCCAAAAAAAATGAATATTGGGGAAGACCACCTGTTCTACACCTCCTGTGCTACACCTCCTGTGCTACACCGCCTGTCCTACACCGCCTGTTCTACACCGCCTGTTCTACACCGCCTGTTCTACACCGCCTGTTCTACACCGCCTGTTCTACACCGCCTGTTCTACACCTCCTGTGCTACACCTCCTGTGCTACACCTCCTGTTCTACACCGCCTGTTCTACACCTCCTGTGCTACACCTCCTGTTCTACACCGCCTGTGCTACACCTCCTGTGCTACACCGCCTGTCCTACACCGCCTGTTCTACACCGCCTGTGCTACACCGCCTGTGCTACACCGCCTGTGCTACACCGCCTGTGCTACACCGCCTGTGCTACACCTCCTGTGCTATACCTCATGTTCTACACCTCGTGTTCTACACCGCCTGTTCTACACCTCCTGTGCTACACCTCCTGTGCTACACCTCCTGTTCTACACCACCTGTTCTACACCGCCTGTTCTACACCGCCTGTTCTACACCGCCTGTTCTACACCGCCTGTTCTACACCGCCTGTCCTACACCTCCTGTTTGTTCTACACCGCCTGTTCTACACCGCCTGTTCTACACCGCCTGTTCTACACCTCCTGTTCTACACCGCCTGTCCTACACCTCCTGTGCTACACCTCCTGTGCTACACCTCCTGTGCTACACCTCCTGTTCTACACCGCCTGTTCTACACCGCCTGTCCTACACCGCCTGTCCTACACCGCCTGTCCTACACCGCCTGTCCTACACCTCCTGTTTGTTCTACACCGCCTGTCCTACACCGCCTGTCCTACACCGTCTGTCCTACACCTCCTGTGCTACACCTCCTGTGCTACACCTCCTGTGCTACACCTCCTGTTCTACACCGCCTGTCCTACACCGCCTGTTCTACACCGCCTGTTCTACACCACCTGTCCTACACCTCCTGTTTGTTCTACACCGCCTGTCCTACACCGCCTGTCCTACACCTCCTGTTCTACACCTCCTGTGCTACACCTCCTGTTCTACACCACCTGTTCTACACCGCCTGTTCTACACCGCCTGTTCTACACCGCCTGTTCTACACCGCCTGTTCTACACCTCCTGTGCTACACCTCCTGTTCTACACTGCCTGTTCTACACCGCCTGTTCTACACCGCCTGTCCTACACCGCCTGTTCTACACCTCCTGTTCTACACCGCCTGTTCTACACCTCCTGTTCTACACCTCCTGTTCTACACCACCTGTTCTACACCGCCTGTTCTACACCGCCTGTTCTACACCGCCTGTTCTACACCGCCTGTTCTACACCGCCTGTCCTACACCGCCTGTCCTACACCGCCTGTCCTACACCGCCTGTCCTACACCGCCTGTCCTACACCTCCTGTTTGTTCTACACCGCCTGTTCTACACCGCCTGTTCTACACCTCCTGTTCTACACCGCCTGTCCTACACCGCCTGTCCTACACCGCCTGTCCTACACCGCCTGTCCTACACCTCCTGTGCTACACCTCCTGTTCTACACCGCCTGTCCTACACCGCCTGTCCTACACCGCCTGTCCTACACCGCCTGTCCTACACCGCCTGTCCTACACCGCCTGTCCTACACCTCCTGTTTGTTCTACACCGCCTGTCCTACACCGCCTGTTCTACACCGCCTGTTCTACACCACCTGTTCTACACCTCCTGTTCTACACCACCTGTCCTACACCGCCTGTCCTACACCTCCTGTTTGTTCTACACCGCCTGTCCTACACCGCCTGTTCTACACCGCCTGTTCTACACCGCCTGTTCTACACCGCCTGTCCTACACCGCCTGTTCTACACCACCTGTTCTACACCTCCTGTTCTACACCACCTGTCCTACACCGCCTGTCCTACACCTCCTGTTTGTTCTACACCGCCTGTCCTACACCGCCTGTTCTACACCGCCTGTCCTACACCGCCTGTCTTACACCGCCTGTCCTACACCGCCTGTCCTACACCGCCTGTTCTACACCGCCTGTTCTACACCGCCTGTCCTACACCGCCTGTCCTACACCGCCTGTCCTACACCGCCTGTCCTACACCGCCTGTCCTACACCGCCTGTCCTACACCACTTATTCTACACCACCTGTTCTATACCTCCTGTTCTACACCTCCTTTTCTACACCTCCTATTCTACACCTCCTTTTCTACACCACCTGTTCTACACCGCCTGTTCTACATCACCTGTTCTACACCTCCTGTCCTACACCTCCTGTGTGCCTGTTCTACACCGCCTGTTCTGCACCTCCTGTTCTACACCTTTATGAGACGGGGGTCTAAATATACACCTGATCAATTGATTCTTTAGAATCACAGAAAAAAACATTAATTTAAAGACATTGAGCTGCAAGTTGTCACAATATTAGGTTGAATATAACATTTGAGTTGGATGTTTTTGAGGAGGTTTCTGTGTTTCCATTGGTTGTTTGGTGCAGGTCCAGGTCCAGGAGTAGGTCTAGGTTCAGGTCAAGGTCCGAGAACAGGTCCAGATCCAGGAGCAGGTCCAGGTCCAGGTGAAGTTGTGACTGATAGTCTGATACTTACATAATGTGTTCAATTGAATGAAAGCCTCACATCTCCCCAGTGTGAGTCTGCCGGGGTCAGACAGGAGTCAGAGGAGCTGTGATCAGAGCAGAGAGGCGCATGGATGTGGGGGAGGCAGGGGAGGGTGAGAGAGGCAGAGAGAGGGGGAGGGGCTGACCGTGGACTGATGACCGCCCCATGACCCATGCGCTGAACTGCACATGAACCCTAACTTGAGGATCTTCGTCACGGATCTCTCTGGGAGCAATGGCTGGGACACACACACAGTCACACACACACACAAACAAACACACGCACACAGTCACACTCACACACAAACAAACACACACACACAAACAAACACACACACAGTCACACACACACAAACACCACCTACTTCAGTCCTGTATTCTAATATTGCTTCTTGCTGTTCATGGGGACATGGACAGAATGATCATTTATATAGAATCAATAACAAACTGTTTTCTACAAACTTTACATTGAAAAATAGATTCATTTTATTTGCCATTTGCAGTAAAACCACATTGGAATACATTTGGAAAAGTCCCCGGTGTGCACAAGACAAGTACATAAATAAAAAAATATTTCTCAAGTCATTGCTGCGTATCGACAACAATTAGAGTTGAAAAGTTTTACGAATTTAATGAATGTAATTTCTTCAGAACGACGGCTGCTTTGATGGAAATAGTATCGAATGAGTGTTGTTGCTTCTGCTTCAGGATGTGTCACTCACTTCTGTCAACTCCACAGCAGCTGAAGGCATTAGCGAGTCAAAAATAAAAGTCATAATTATCTTTAACTGACGCACATTAGTCACAAATGACAACGATACTAAATATATTGTCGCATTTTGAAAAAGGAGGAAGGACCCAAAATGTAGGACTGCCAAAAATATAAAATTCAAATTGGAAATAGAAGTCCAAACAAAAAAGCAAAACCGAGACGAAACAGGGACAAAAACACAATGGACCAACAACAAGAGCAGCACAGGGTTTAGATACACACACAGACACACACAAAGGGATACACTGGTGAAACATGTTAGGGCAGGAAAGACAATCAACAGTACAGACATGAGTTTACACTGAAAAGAACCAATATATATTTAAAATAAAAAACAGGAAAAGTATTCAAAGAATCCACACCATAACGTATATCATAAATTAGGGCTGGGCGATAAAACGATGATGATATATATCGCGATAGACACGTGTTCAATATCAATAGAAAACAGGGTCGATAGTTTAACTTCACTCAGTAAGAAAAAACAGGAAGAAAACACAGGAAGTAAAGCCGAGTCATAAGCGCGGCATTCTGGGGGATGTAGGCAGAGACTTCTCAACCTATCACAGTCGAGTATGAACTGCAAAACATTCTGGGAAATGTAAAAACAACTACTGCACCATGCGTAGCGTACATGGATCTAAGATTGTTTTTCAATGCCGTGTCAATGGTTATACATGTCCGTGCGAGGCATAGGCCTCTGTGGCAGAGGCAGTGGACACAGAGACCAGATGCATGCGGCGAAAGCAAGAGATGAACTTTTTCCTCCGTGCGGCTATCAGAGAGCGGCCCCACGGAGCCGTCATGGTGACACAAAACAGGACTAAACCAGGATTACACCAGGACTAACTATGGGGGAGACTGCTTGTGAACATATTCCTCTCGCCCCATTCCCCCGTGACTGTAAACAAGGTGTGTTAGCCGACACGACAAACGTATTTATTCAGGTGAAAAAATAATAATCAATATATATCGTTATCAACCGATATGAATTACTTATATTGTGACTAGGTTTCAGCCATATCGCCCAGCCCTATCATAAATGTTGTATTGTATTATGCAAGAATCAATTTCACACATTCTACATTTCATTAGAGTTTGTCAAACACCTGCGTCCACACAATGATCAATTCTTTCATTGTGACTGTCATGGACTGTATACGGGAGGACAATGCTAACCCGCTAGCTCAATGAAGCCTATCAGGGAGGTGCTCGTGGACAAAGTTCTGCTCTAACTCGCTCTGGCTCCATTCCCATTGAAAAGCAAACCATGTTGAGATAAACCGTATGTGGTGTCGCGCTCTGTAGGACGCTGGTGTTTGTATTTGATTCTTAGTAAATGGAGATATGAGGCCTAACAACTGACCCTCTTCTGATGTCGGCCTTAGCTGCGAATAGCGTGAGGGGGGACAGACCAGCACCTGATTGGTCGTTGGTTGCTAGGCAGTTACCGTGAGTGACCCTGCAGATCCCATTCCTACAGTTTGAGTTTGTTCAGCACTTGTTTAACCCACTCCTTTACAGTCTGTGGACATGAAATGTATCCCTGCATTTGACCCATTCTTTCAATCAGGGGTTCCCAAACTTTATCACAATCTACTTTTACAGCAAACACAGAATTTTTTCAGCGTTACGATTCAGAATATCACATGCATGTGATTCATGATCAAGTATTGACGATGTCTTTAGTCACATTTTTTGCAGAAATGAAATACTTTTAGGTCTAAATCAAGGGTGTCATTCATACGGCCCGCAGGCCGGAAACGGCCCGCCAAGACATTTGACACGGCCCGCGGCTTATTTATGTAAAATTATAATAATACATTTTAAAAATCCGCACCACTCAGCAGCGAGTCCAGTGCGTCTGTAGTGGTTCCACCAGAGCAGTGCTGAAGGAATAACATCTTAGACTACGAGACTCTGCGAAAAATACGGCACTTTGAGCGGAGAATTGAGAAGACAGAGGATAAACATGTCTGGCCCTGAAGACACAGCAGTCTGTTTGTGCCCAGAGCGAGAGGTTAGTGCTGCTGCTGTAAAGGGAAGCTAAAAACATAGCATTAGCACCACAGCCGCACAGTGACAGAGAGTTTGTTAAAACTCTCATACAGACTGCAGACTGTGTCCTGAGAAACCACTCGCTGTCACCAACATGTTGAGACTGATGTTACTGAAACTATCAGAGAAGTTTTGAGCGCTGGTGCTGCTGCTGCTGGTTCTGCTGCTGCTGGTTCTGCTGTTGTTGCTGGTGTGTTGGACAGTGTAGACTGGTCCTGCGCTGTCAGCCTGGTACCGATGGTAAAAACAGGTGTAGTGACAAAGCTGCAAATAGAGGTGATGATATTTGGACATTTGACTGTATTTTACAGAGACACTGCTGCAGTCGTTCAGAATGGATCCCGTTATGGAAGTTGTTTTGTTCATTTCAACTGAATCATGTTCAGTTTGATACTTTCTCTGTGATAATAACATAACCGTGGACCTTACCACACTGAAGATGGTTAAACTGAGGAGCTGTGTTAAAGTGCTTTTCTATCTACCTACAGTGCCTTGCGAAAGTAAGAATTTTTTGTCAAGAATCAACCACAAGTGGGACACAATCGTGAAGTGGAACGACATTTTTTGGATCATTTAAACTTTTTTAACAAATAAAAAATTGAAAAGAGGAGCGTGCAATATTATTCGGCCCCCTTGCGCTAATACTTTGTAGCGCCACCTTTTGCTGCAATTACAGCTGCAAGTCGCTTGGGGTATGTCTCTATCAGTTTTACACATCGAGAGACTGGAATTCTTGCCCATTCTTCCTTGCAAAACAGCTCGAGCTCAGTGAGGTTGGATGGAGAGCGTTTGTGAACAGCAGTCTTCAGCTCTTTCCACAGATTCTCGATTGGATTCAGGTCTGGACTTTGACTTGGCCATTCTAACACCTGGATACGTCTATTTGTGAACCATTCCATTGTAGATTTGGCTTTATGTTTTGGATCATTGTCCTGTTGGAAGATAAATCTCCGTCCCAGTCTCAGGTCTTTTGCAGACTCCAACAGGTTTTCTTCCAGAATGGTCCTGTATTTGGCTCCATCCATCTTCCCATCAATTTTAGCCATCTCCCCTGTCCCTGCTGAAGAAAAGCAGGCCCAAAGCATGATGCTGCCACCACCATGTTTGACAGTGGGGATGGTGTGTTCAGGGTGATGAGCTGTGTTGCTTTTACGCCAAACATATCGTTTTGAATTGTGGCCAAAAAGTTCGATTTTGGTTTCATCTGACCAGAGCACCTTCTTCCACATGTTTGGTGTGTCTCCCAGGTGGCTTGTGGCAAACTTTAAACAAGACTTTTTATGGATATCTTTGAGAAATGGCTTTCTTCTTGCCACTCTTCCATAAAGGCCAGATTTGTGCAGTGCACGACTGATTGTTGTCCTATGGACAGACTCTCCCACCTCAGCTGTAGTTATCTGCAGTTCATCCAGAGTGATCATGGGCCTCTTGGCTGCATCTCTGATCAGTCTTCTCCTTGTTTGAGATGAAAGTTTGGATGGAGGGCCGGGTCTTGGTAGATTTGCAGTGGTCTGATACTCCTTCCATTTCAATATAATTGCTTGCACAGTGCTCCTTGAGATGTTTAAAGCTTGGGAAATCTTTTTGTATCCAAATCCGGCTTTAAACTTCTCCACAACAGTATCTCGGACCTGCCTGGTGTGTTCCTTTGTCTTCATGGTTCTTTCTGCGCTTTAAACAGAACCCTGAGACTATCAAAGAGCAGGTGCATTTATACGGAGACTTGGTTACACACAGGTGCATTCTATTTATCATCATCAGTCATTTAGGACAACATTGGATCATTCAAAGATCCTCACTGAACTTCTGGAGTGAGTTTGCTGCACTGAAAGTAAAGGGGCCGAATAATATTGCACGTCCTACTTTTCAGTTTTTTATTAGTTAAAAAAGTTTAAATGATCCAATACATTTTGTTCCACTTCACGATTGTGTCCCACTTGTTGTTGATTCATGACAACAAATTAAATTTTTATATCTTTATGTTTGAAGCCTGACATGTGGCAAAATGTTGAAAGGTTCAAGGGGGCCGAATACTTTCGCAAGGCACTGTATTTATATTCTCTGAGCTGTGTTGGTGAATCGGCAGTTTTGTAAAGCTCTCTGAGATAACTTCTGTTGTGATTAAGGGCAATACAAAATAAATTGAATTTCAAGATGGAAGGAAAGAATCACTTAATTTTTCATATAAATCCTTCCTTGTGTCCTGGTTGTGCCACAAGATGAGATGAAGGAGGACTCAAAAATAATTATTTAATAAACAGGATAAAATAAATGAACCAGGAACAGGACGGAACTGAACTTGACCAAACAATGAACCAGCAACAAGTGGAGAGGAGCACAGGTACCAGCGAGACACAGGTGAAACACATCAGAGCGGGGCAGACCATCAACAGGAAACAGGAAGTCAAACTAAACTTAAAACCACAGAGAAATGAAGTCAAAATTATACCAAGTGCAAAAATAAAATCCACAAAAACGTCTGTTTGCAGTGGCCATTGAGCAAGACACTTCGAATAATTCCTGCTTGAATAAGACTGAGTTGGAGGTTCTGGGAGCTACATGTGGTTTTGGTGGTGTTCAGTTGGTCCCAATGTGAATAGCCCCGACAGAGCTGTGGATACAATAGTTTATTGACTGTCTGATAAAAGTACACTCATTTAAAAACCGACATTAGAGGAGAAAAAATATTGATTTGTCTGAAATCTGTCTGAATGGATGAGTGGGTCTGTGAGAGCCGCTGTTCTCCGAGTGCTTTAGAGAAGTGCAAAATAAATGTTCTGTTTACGTGACACATACAATCTTTAGACCCTCCCTCAGCGTCCACACCTCAGCCTCCCCCTGCCCCCCCCCCCTCTGAGGCTGAGCGGGTACGCACTCATGATTCCACTGGGCTTTGCGGCGTGTGGAAAACATCATGCTGAATGCAGCGTGCTAATACTCTGACACTCTGAGCTGTCTGTTCAGGACAGCAGGGGCCTCCCAGGGACCACCACAGGGGCCACACCTGGGGGTCAGTCACAGGCCACGCTGAGGAGGGTCAGAGACAGGCCAACGGATCCCAGTGTGTTCAGCTGTCACGCCCCGGTGCACAGGCTCTGATCACTAATGATCTCTGAGCATCACTTTCTTCAACTATCACCATAAGCTGTTTGCCAGGCAGCTTAAGAAGAAGCTTATGCAGAGTATTACAATATCGGCCATTAACGTATTTCTATCATTTTACAAGAATCTTTATGAGTCAGAGGTCGTACGTGCCAAACACAAATGTAAGGTCCCATAACCGTGGAGGGACGAAAAAAAGGCCATATCTGTTAAAAATCACCTGCATTAGATCTGGGTTTCCATCAAAATATTATAAAGGATGGTGGACAAACGGGTTTATTCCATTTGTAAAAGGAATGAACCAGATTAGCTGAATTTGATCAGGAATCCTTTTCACTGGAACAAATGCCAGAGACATTTAATGGAGCCTTGATTTCTCTTAGTTATATAAAACAGAAGGATCCGACTGACCCAGGTACTTTAAGGCTTAATTAATGTGGATTTCAAAATACTGACTATGGTTATTGCCCTAAGAATGGAAAAGATATTATAAGCCTGCTTGAATCACTCAGATCAGGTTTTGTGAAGGGACAATAGACTGAATATATTAACGGACGTAGTCACGCCTATCTCCGCCGTTCTAACTAATGGGCCAAAAATTGGGCTTTCATGGAGTGATTCAAAATGGCCGCGGGGGCTGGAAAATGCGTCAGCCAGCACGAGCTCCATTCATTTAAACGAGTGACTTCAAAATTTCACAGCGACTAAACTAGACTGGTCCAAAACACCCCCCTCAGCATTGACACAAATGTGGAACGGAGCTTTGGGCCAAGAGCCAACTTTTGGACCATCCTGTAAAGACGTTTTCCAGAGGTAAGAAGAGGCTATATGTTAGCATTGGCTAATTTTTATTCCGGGTCCACCCCCATCAGCCCGGGGTGGTATTGCAGCATGTCAGCGCACGTCATTTTGGTCACTTTTGAGCCGGGACCCACCCCCACTGGAAGGGACGAGCATCGTCTGATAACGTCAGGCGGCTCCTACACATGGCAGTATTGAAATAGTAGTTCTCCCATAGATGCTTTATCCTTGGACGCCCAACAAGTCTTTGAAGGAGTAGAATGGAGTTTTCTCCAATGGATGGAGATTTCTCTGAAAACATTTTGATTTGTTGGAAGCCTAATTAGACGGGTGAGTGTTATTTATTCTGATCCTAGGGCGGCCGTTCTGAATAATGGACTGGTGTCACAATTTTTTAGTCTGAAACGCGGGACTAAGTAAGGGAATCCTTTAAGTCTTTTCTATTTATACTATTCCTTAAACCTTTAACCGCGGTGATCAGATCTAGTAAAGTAGAGTATTACATGGGTTGGAAGAGCATGAAGTGTTCCTGTATGCTGATGATAATCTGTTTATTGTCAGAGATCCTCTTCAGTTCCAAAGGTTTTGTCCATAATTGACAATTTCTCAAAATTTTCAGGCTACAAAATAAATCAGCAAAAGTCACAAGTCATGCTCATTTGAAAGAGTTGTTTCCAACCTCTCCTGCTTTTGTAGTGGCCACCAGAGTAATTCTATGGATTTGGAAGAGCCCTCACAGACCAAAAATCAAAGATCGGTTAAAGGTACTCTGTGTAGTTTTTGTGCATTCTAGCGTTGAGATCTTATATTGCATTCCATGTTACTACGGAAGCCTTCTCAGTCATTCACCAGACTGCCAAGGAAAGAATACTTTAGTTTGATAAATGACCTGATCTCTCCCAAACGTCTCGGGCACTTGACAGTCGTGTGAAGGCGACTTGTAAACAAGACCTGTTCAGATGCAGCACCCGCTGCACAGAGCTTGACCATGGATCTATTATAATATATAGTTTTATTATATATGTGAAAAGAACAGACACATGGAGGAATAACGTATGTGGGAGCTTAAAACTACGATGATCAAAGAAGCAGGTGATACAGTGCCTTGCGAAAGTATTCGGCGCCCTTGAACCTTTCAACCTTTCGCCACATTTCAGGCTTCAAACATAAAGATATAAAAAAATTATTTTTTGTCATGAATCAACCACAAGTGGGACACAATCGTGAAGTGGAACAAAATTTATTGAGTAATTTAAACTTTTTTAACAAATAAAAAACTGAAAAGTGGGGCGTGCAATATTATTCGGCCCCTATGCGCTAATACTTTGTAGCGCCACCTTTTGCTGCAATTACAGCTGCAAGTCGC
Organism: Knipowitschia caucasica; assembly: GCA_964034765.1. Taxonomy (NCBI): domain Eukaryota; kingdom Metazoa; phylum Chordata; class Actinopteri; order Gobiiformes; family Gobiidae; genus Knipowitschia; species Knipowitschia caucasica. The sequence continues at coordinate 38,515,678 of OZ035829.1, forward strand.
TTGGGGTATGTCTCTATCAGTTTTGCACATCGAGAGACTGGATTTCTTGCTCATTCTTCCTTGCAAAACAGCTTGAGCTCAGTGAGGTTGGATGGAGAGCGTTTGTGAACAGCAGTCTTCAGCTCTTTCCACAGATTCTCGATTGGATTCAGGTCTGGACTTTGACTTGGCCATTCTAACACCTGGATACGTCTATTTGTGAACCATTCCATTGTAGATTTGGCTTAATGTTTTGGATCATTGTCCTGTTGGAAGATAAATCTCCGTCCCAGTCTCAGGTCTTTTGCAGACTCCAACAGGTTTTCTTCCAGAATGGTCCTGTATTTAGCTCCATCCATCTTCCCATCAATTTTGGCCATCTTCCCTGTCCCTGCTGAAGAAAAGCAGGCCCAAACCATGATGCTGCCACCACCATGTTTGACAGTGGGGATGGTGTTTTCAGGGTGATGAGCTGTGTTGCTTTTACGCCAAACATATTGTTTTGCATTGTGGCCAAAAAGTTGGATTTTGGTTTCATCTGACCAGAGCACCTTCTTCCACATGTTTGGTGTGTCTCCCAGGTGGCTTGTGGCAAACTTTAAACGAGACTTTTTATGGATATCTTTGAGAAATGGCTTTCTTCTTGCCACTGTTCCATAAAGGCCAGATTTGTGCAGTGCACGACTGAGTGTTGTCCTATGGACAGACTCTCCCACCTCAGCTGTAGTTATCTGCAGTTCATCCAGAGTGATCATGGGCCTCTTGGCTGCATCTCTGATCAGTCTTCTCCTTGTTTGAGATGAAAGTTTGGAGGGACGGCCGGGTCTTGGTAGATTTGCAGTGGTCTGATACTCCTTCCATTTCAATATAATTGCTTGCACAGTGCTCCTTGAGATGTTTAAAGCTTGGGAAATCATTTTGTATCCAAATCCGGCTTTAAACTTCTCCACAACAGTATCTCGGACCTGCCTGGTGTGTTCCTTTGTCTTCATGGTTCTCTCTGCGCTTTAAACAGAACCCTGAGACTATCAAAGAGCAGGTGCATTTATACGGAGACTTGATTACACACAGGTGCATTCTATTTATCATCATCAGTCATTTAGGACAACATTGGATCATTCAAAGATCCTCACTGAACTTCTGGACTGAGTTTGCTGCACTGAAAGTAAAGGGGCCGAATAATATTGTTTTTTATTTGTTAAAAAAGTTAAAATTATTCAATAAATTTTGTTCCACTTCACGATTGTGTCCCACTTGTTGTTGATTCATGACAAAACATTTAAATTTTATATCTTTATGTTTGAAGCCTGAAATGTGGCGAAATGTTGAAAGGTTCAAGGGGGCCAAATACTTTCGCAAGGCACTGTATACAGAGCCACGGCAGGACATTGCTAAAAGCTCGTGTTAGCATTAGCATTAGCCACAGCGCCCTATCTGCATCACCGCAAGAAAACACAACATTCACTCACGCTGCTGATAAAGTATTCTGGTGACTGTTTTGTGTTTACTTTTCTAAAAGATTGTTCTTTTACATAACTATGGTCCTCCATGGTTCCTTCTTCAAACTTATGAAGGCACAGTGAGTTAGTAATGAAGGAATAGAAACAAGCCACAATTTCAACCCCACAACATATTTAATTACTGTATATTGTATTATTTGTTTTTATATTTTTCAGATTCATCAAAGAAATGTCATACTATTCTGAAAAAACAGCTTGTGTGTCATTCATTCAGCTTTGAGGGCGAAGGCTCTGCCATCGAGTGACATAACCTACACAATAATACTGTAAACAGAACATCTCCCTCACTCCCTCCCCCTCTGCGTAAAACCTCAGCGTAACACGAGACTCCACCCTCCACATCACACAAACTATATCACTAAAACTTCCTTTTTGTACCTCCGCAACATCGCCTCTGCCCCTCCCTCATCTTCCCCTGTCTCTGCCCCTCCCTCATCTTCCCCTGTCTCTGCCCCTCCCTCATCTTCCCCTGTCTCTGCCCCTCCCTCATCATCCCCTGTCTCTGCCCCTCCCTCATCTTCCCCTGTCTCTGCCCCTCCCTCATCATCCCCTGTCTCTGCCCCTCCCTCATCTTCCCCTGTCTCTGCCCCTCCCTCATCTTCCCCTGTCTCTGCCCCTCCCTCATCTTCCCCTGTCTCTGCCCCTCCCTCATCATCCCCTGTCTCTGCCCCTCCCTCATCATCCCGTCTCTGCCCCTCCCTCATCTTCCCCTGTCTCTGCCCCTCTCTCATCACCTCCAGACCTAACTTCTGCAACAGCCTCCTCTGTGGTCTCTCCTCCACTCATCTCCCAAAACTGCCACACATCCAACTCTGTCGCTCCAGAGAGCACATCACCCCCGTCCACAAACAACTGCACTGGCTCCTGTCCCATTCTGCATTCAATATATGCTCCTCCTCATCATCAACAAACTAATAACCAAACCTCCTCATATGTCACGACCTCCTCCATTAGCTCTATTCTTCCCCCACAAGCCTTCTGAACCTTGGGGACAGAGTCTGAACCCTGACGACCAAGTCTTCTGAACCCTGAGGACTGAAACTGAACCCTGAGGGCCGAGTCTGAACCTTAAGGGCCGATCCTTCTGAACTCTCCAGAACTCACTCCCTCAAAACCCACCGGTTCAAAACTGCTGACACTGAACTATTTATTTTAGATTTTTATTTAATTTCTAATCTGTTCTTTTGTAAAGCATCTTTGAGTGTCCAAAAGGTGTTATATACTGTAAATATGATGTATTATTATTATGAACTAATATTGTTACTCATCTGTGAGTCTAAAAGAGGATAGTTTTAATCAACTTTGCTCATACATTGCTAGAGTTGTGATTGACAGATGTAAGTCCCGCCTCCTGCACACACACCACTCCGGCTAATCTTCGCTCGCCCAAAAGTAAAAGTGGATTAGGAGAAAAATATACAGATTTTCTTCGCTTTGATGTTAAATTAGGAGACACAGGGAGAAGTGTAGAAGCTGCTGTGAGTTTGTGGAGCGTAGCAGAGTTTGAGGAGGTCAAGAAGGACTGTAGAACGAGATGCAACGAGAGGAGAAAACAAAACCTAAACAGTTATACATTTATACATGTCCAAAACGCAGCATTATCAGGAGCAGTGTTGTGCAAACATTGGAGAGTTTATTCCTGACCGGGGCCTGACCTCATAAGTACATTAGTTGTGACTCTGCTTAAGCTTTGTCAATAAGCCTACTTAAAGGGGATTTGAGTCTGGACTAATATTTGCCCACTGTAGACCCCCGACTAAAAAGGTCCAGGAGGTCATGCTGTAAAATGACATGATAGATATACAAATGTCCGGATTCCAACTCAAATGATTGAATGAATTACTCAGTGTTCTTGTAGGCAGCTGTATGTAGGTCATAAATCCTTACTCTGTCTACACGATACTGTTTGGATTTAGGCTGAAATAGACTGAAATACACATTAATTTTCATTTTTTGTGTATTTATGGAGCTAAAATCCTCACAGAACCTGCTCTAGATCTGAGCAGTCTCTACACAGATGTGGATATCTGTCTCCATCACGACTTTGATGTCTCTGGTCCTGGGGCAGAATGTCGTAGAGTTAAAGGGGAGTGGATTTTTAATGCTACTGTATATATATTTATCTCATATGTATTCATTATTGTACATTTTGTGAACTACTTGTGTTCATACTCCTCTTATGTATGTATGTACTGTATGTGCGCTGCAACACTGAAAAGTCCCCACCATGGGACAAATAAAACTAATAAATCTATCAATAATTACAGTAAGAACTAGAAAATCACTGCTCCACCTGTATTTATATACAGTATGTACACGTCTATAGAGGCACGGCAATTTTACTTGTGTTGGACAGTTCGTACACAAGGCAACTCAAAGTGCTGAAAGAAAAAGGATAGAAACAATCACACAAGGCATTCAAATCATTTAGTATCACAGTACATAAAAAAGAGAGTCCCTGTGCTCCTCAGAGTCCCAGCAGGAGTCCAGTCCCTGTGCTCCTCAGAGTCCCAGCAGGAGTCCAGTCCCTGTGCTCCTCAGAGTCCCAGCAGGAGTCCAGTCCCTGTGCTCCTCAGAGTCCCAGCAGGAGTCCAGTCCCTGTGCTCCTCAAAGTCCCAGCAGGAGTCCAGTCCCTGTGCTCCTCAGAGTCTCAGCAGGAGTCCAGTCCCTGCATGTGCTCCTCAGAGTCCCAGCAGGAGTCCAGTCCCTGTGCTCCTCAGAGTCCCAGCAGGAGTCCAGTCCCTGTGCTCCTCAGAGTCCCAGCAGGAGTCCAGTCCCTGTGCTCCTCAGAGTCCCAGCAGGAATCCAGTCCCTGTGCTCCTCAGAGTCCCAGCAGGAATCCAGTCCCTGTGCTGTCAGAGCTGGTTCTGGCACCAAAATGTCACAGATACTTTGGCGCGAGACCATGGAGAAATACTGTATGGTAGTCTTTGCAGATTGCTGATTCCAAAGACTCTTAAAGGTGATGTGATTGGATGTGTGTGTGCGTGTGCGTGTGCGTGTGTGTGTGTGTGGCACAGAGCCCCAACAGCAGTGTCCTCTGACCTGCTGCAGACACACAACACCATCAATATTCATGCTCCGTCACCCTCCACCATCAATATTCATGGTGTTGCCACACACTGGACCCACGGCTGTTTAAGCATTTATAACACATCTGTACTTCTCTTCAGTCGTCCAGGTCTGAGTGTCATGTGTCTGCGGAGATGTGTGGTCCCTGCAGACACACACTCACACACACAGACACACACAGACATGTCCAATCCCCTCTGGATCTGTGCTGATGCTGTTTATGGAAAAGAGGGAAAGGACATATGCATTTGAGGAGATCTCAGCGTTTGGATTCACATCTATCATTCATTTTCTCATTAGCTTGGAGAAAATATACCACACTTTTCATTAGAGACAGTCCAGACAGCAGAACTGTTTGTGTGTTTGTCTGTGCGTGTGTGTGTGTGTGCGTGTGTGTGTACTTAATAACATATGTGGTTGCATTTTTTTGTATGAAAAGCGCTTTATAAATACAATATCATGGATTGATTTCCCTGAAGCAACTACATCACCCCTGTCCTGAAGAAACCACATCACCCCTGTCCTGGAGATACCACATCACCCCTGTCATGAAGCAACCACATCACGCCTGTCCTGAAACAACCACATCACCCCTGTCCTGAAACAACCACATCACCCCTGTCCTGAAACAACCACATCACCCCTGTCCTGAAACAACCACATCACCCCTGTCCTGAAACAACCACATCACCCCTGTCCTGAAACAACCACATCACCCCTGTCCTGAAACAACCACATCACCCCTGTCCTGAAACAACCACATCACCCCTGTCCTGAAACAACCACATCACCCCTGTCCTGAAACAACCACATCACCCCTGTCCTGAAACAACCACATCACCCCTGTCCTGAAGAAACCACATCACCCCTGTCCTGAAGCAACCACATCACCCCTGTCCTGAAGCAACCACATCACCCCTGTCCTGACACAACCACATCAACCGTCCTGAAACAACCACATCACCCCTGTCCTGAAACAACCACATCACCCCTATCCTGAAACAACCACATCACCCCTGTCCTGAAACAACCACATCACCCCTGTCCTGAAACAACCACATCACCCCTGTCCTGAAGAAACCACGTCACCCCTGTCCTGAAGCAACCACATCACCCCTGTCCTGAAGCAACCACATCACCCCTGTCCTGAAGAAACCACATCACCCCTGTCCTGAAACAACCACATCACCCCTGTCCTGAAGAAACCACATCACCCCTGTCCTGAAACAACCACATCACCCCTGTCCTGACACAACCACATCACCCCTGTCCTGAAGCAACCACATCACCCCTGTCCTGAAGAAACCACATCACCCCTGTCCTGAAACAACCACATCACCCCTGTCCTGAAGCAACCACATCAACCCTGTCCTGAAGAAACCACATCACCCCTGTCCTGAAGCAACTTCATCACCGCTGTCCTGAAACAATCACTGTCTTGAAGAAACCACATCTCCACATAATTTTCTCCTCCTCTAGCTCCTGCCCCCTCTACTACTCCTCTTCCCTCCAGCTCCTGCCCCCTCCCTCGGCTCCTGCTCCTCCTCTTCCCTCCAGCTTCGGCTCCCTCTGCTCCTCCTCCTCTCTCCAGCTCCTGGTGCCTCCTCCTGGTCCCCAGCTCTGGAGCACCCTGACCTCTGCCCTCCACTGACACACTTAGAACACACCTGTTCAGACTCTACATTCCACAGACCATGTGTAACTGTTTTTTTCTTGTAACTGTTTTTGCTTTTAGCTTTGTGAAGGTGACCTCGAGTGCCCAGAAAGGCGCCTTATAAATAAAGTGTATCTTTATTATATTAATTTTAGAGTTTGGAATCTGGATGAACAGATAAATATTCACTTAATCTTCCATTGTTTGTGAAATAATAATAAAATCTTCATAATTTGTTACGCGTATGTGTCTAAATGATTCAAATCTTTTACACACACAACTGTTTGATGTATAGAGTCATTTGAATTAAATACATTGATGAAGTCGACCAGAGATAAAATAAACAAACCTCAAGAAAAATAACAGCAGAATATTTTATTTAAAAGTAGAATCCAAACAAAAATAGAACATTCCTCATTCGCTAAAACAACTGACAATACTGTACAAAAACTCTGAGGGAGTGTGTGTCTGTGTAAGTGTATGTGAGTGTGTCTGTGTGTGTGCGTCTGTGCGTGCGAGCAAGTGTATGCGTGTGCGTCTATCTGTGTATGTATGTGTCTATGCGTGTGAGTATCTGTGTGTGTGTCTTTTTGTGCGTGTGTGTGTCTGTGTGGGTATGCGTCTATCTGTGTGTGTGTCTTTGCGTGTGTGTCTTTTTGTGTGGATTTGTCCGTGTGTGTGTCTGTGTGGGTATGCGTCTGTCTGTGTGTGTGCCTGTGCGTAGGTGTCTATGCGTGTGTCTTTTTGTGTGGATTTGTGCGTGCGTGTGTCTGTGTGGGTATGCGTCTGTCTGTGTGTGTGCCTGTGCTTAGGTGTCTATGCGTGTGTGTCTTTTTGTGTGGATTTGTGCGTGTATGTGTCTGTGTGGGTATGCGTCTGTCTGTGTGTGTGCCTGTGCGTAGGTGTCTATGCGTGTGTCTTTTTGTGTGGATTTGTGCGTGTGTGTGTGTGTACGCGTCTGTCTGTGTGTGTGTCTGGGTGTAGATGTCTATGCGTGTGTGTGTGGAGGGGACCCCATAAGGCACACTGCAGACCAGTGTTGTTAGAGCTTCACTCTTGTTGTTGAACCCACATGTGACACGTGTGCGTTTTTCATTTGCGTCTAAATGATCTGTACATTTCTTCAGTTTTCCCTTCAGCAGAAACTCCACAGACTCTGACCCCACAGTGTGTGCCAAAGATACATTTAAGAAAACAATCTTTGTGGATCAGAAGCACACACAGACACACACACACACAGCTGCACCCACACCCCAACAGACACAGACAGCCGCACGCACACACCGCAAAGACACACATACACAGCCGCACGCACACACCGCAGAGACACACATACACAGCCGCACGCACACATTTATATGCACATACACTCGCACACACATACACACATATACGTGCACACACACACTATGGCAGTCTTTTCTAAGGCATACAGTGTTTTAGACTCCGCCCACTTGGACATTCAGAGTTTGTGAAGGAGTCACTCTGCGACAAAGCTGTGTGTGATGTCACATGATCTTTGGCACGGTTCCAGCCCCACATGGTCCTGCTCAGTCAGAGACCAGAGGATTTAAGAGGATTTACAATGACGTGAATTCAGGATGATGTTCTCATTTGAGTTGTTTTTGATTTGTTTCGTTGATCAAATCTAAATGAGCTGCGGAGACGTTCCCAGGGCAGCTGAGAGCTCTGACTGCAGACGCTGCTCCATTCATCCTTCCCTCTTCCAGCTTCAGTGGAGGCTCTCATGGAACAGTCTGAGTCTGTTTTTGCTGAATAACTTAAATGCAGTGATTTTGAAATGCCGGGCGCCAGGGCGACACTAGCTCAGTTGGTAGAGCATTGGCCTTCAGGCCTGAAGGTCGTGGGTTCAATTCCCACCTCTACACCTTCTCCACCGACTCCCACTGATGACTGCTGTCGTTGTGTCCTTGGGCAAGACACTTAACCCCACTTTGCCCAAAGCCCCCACTGAAAGATCAAGGCTATGCTCACACTCAGAGAGCAGCCGTCCTCCTGTGGACTCACCACCTGCAGAGGGTCAGTGAGGGGCTGGTGCTATGAGACTTGGGTGGCATCTCTGACTGCCACCCCCCTGACCCAGAAATGGATTAAAGGGTAGAAAATGGATGGATGGATGGATGGATTTTGAAACGCATTGAAATAAATCTGCAAAAACACAGGACAATTCTTTATCTATATTTCTGGATAATAATAATGCTTCAGTTTTTGAAGCATTATTATTATTATTATTAACATTTCTGTCTGAATTTTGCGTTGCGTCTGTTTATTGATTTTTCCCACAAGCTTTTGCCAACTCAAACACTGCAAAAAAGTGATGAAAAATTAAGTCAAGAATTGCTCAGATTTGGTTAAATGTATCTTGATTTGAGCATATTCTGCTTTAAAACCAGATTTTTCAGTGGGACAAATCTTGTTTTAAAAAGATACTAGAAATGTCTCCCTTGGAATGAGGAAATAATTAGATAAGACTAAATGGCTTTGTCCCATTGGAGAATCAAATTTTAAAAACAGTCAGAATGTGCTCGGATTAAGATTAAAAACACTTGGTCCAAGCGTTTATTACCTCATATTTGATCAATTTTGCAGGAAATTTCTTAATTCCAAGTCACATGAAAAAAAGAAATCCATCCTGATCAAGAACATCTCATCATAAGAATGTTAAGCCTAAGCAGAGTGGGTTTTGACCGGTGTGATGGTTCGGGAGCACAGGTACAGATGGTATGGTTCAGTAACACAGGTACAGACGGGATGGTTCGGGAGCACAGGTACAGATGGTATGGTTCAGTAACACAGGTACAGACGGGATGGTTCGGGAGCACAGGTACAGACGGTATGGTTCAGTAACACAGGTACAGACGGGATGGATCGGGAGCACAGTTACAGACGGGATGGTGTGGGATCGGGAGCACAGGTACAGACGGGATGGACGGAGGTCAGCTCTAGCCCGTGGTCTAAACACAGGTACAGCAGAGGGCACACTCCAGTGACATTGAGAGACAAATTGAAATGCCATGAAATGGTTGATAAAAATGGCAAGTGAAGATTCCTACAGACTCTGAGTGAGCACACGTCCAAATGTTTCTGCAGTTAAATGCTGGTATTGTCCCTGTGATCTTTGGACCATCTCGATCGTTCATGTTCACAGGGTCATTAATCCCTTTCCTGACGTCCATGTAACTGCGGTAACAGTGAGTCTAACCAGTTCCACCGTCGCCTGCAGGTACTAGTTGAGTGGAGCGGAGTCCGGCTGCAGAATCCTCTCCTCAGAGCTGTCACTACAGTGTCCAGGCTGTGGTTGGCGTGAGGGCGGTCCACACTGGCCCCTACAGAGTCCAGGGGCCCCCGCTCTGCAGAGGCTCGGTCTCTGTGGAGGGAGACGGGGTCCGAGTGTGTGAGCAGACAGTCACAGAGAGCCCGAGAGGAGTCTCAGGGGCCGCTGTCGTTATAGTGCAGGGACAGGGGCCGGTCCCTCTGCACTGGGGGCATGTAGGGCCAGTTGTAGCTGGATCCGGACAGCAGCATGTCCCTGAGCAGCGTCTCGATCGGCGTCTTCCCCACGAGGCGCACAAAGAACAGCTGCTCGATGACGGGCGACGACACGATGCGCAGCGAGGGCAGGCGCAGCAGCAGGCGCCCGAAGCGGTTCGGCTGCGACGGATACTGGTTCCTCACGTACTCCTCCAGCGCGCACTGCGACTTCTCCTGCACGCTCTCCACGTGCGCCACGTCCGAGAGGCCCATGGCATCTGCAAGGAGAGGTCAGAGGTCAATGAGGCCCAGAGCATCTGCAAGCAGAGGTCAGAGAGGCCCAGGGAATCTACAGGGGGAGGTCAGAGAGGCCCAGGGAATCTGCAGGGGGAGGTCAGAGGTCAGAGAGGCCCAGTGCGTCTGCAAGGTGAGGTCAGAGAGGCCCAGGACATCTGCAGGGAGAGGGGTCAGAGGTCAGAGAGGCCCAGGGCATCTGCAAGGTGAGGTCAGAGAGGCCCAGGGCATCTGCAGGGAGAGGGGTCAGAGAGGCCCAGGGCATCTGCAAGGTGAGGTCAGAGAGGCCCAGGGCATCTGCAGGGAGAGGGGTCAGAGAGGCCCAGGGCATCTGCAAGGTGAGGTCAGAGAGGCCCAGGGCATCTGCAGGGAGAGGTCAGAGTCCTGGATGTCGAAAGCACATTCTTTGGACCATATGAAAAATATGTAATTTTTTCACCAGACCCGGAAGGAACAAACATTTTGCGGGTGCATCGCACATAAACCACTGAAACCATGACGGACAATATAGTGTATATCTTGCAACTTAATTTTTAGGAGTTTGTTTCTGGACCTGTTTCTCACTAGATTTGTAACCACATCACAAAACATTTTGTGATGTCTGGACCATAGTCTACTGAGCTGAGTTAGTGACAAGATAGTGGTGGACATCATTGAGACACATAAACCTCAGGCGTAAATAACCAGAGAAAACACTGAAGTCAAACATATTATTATTTAATTAAATATTGCAATACTTTTTACTTGTGTGCCTAAAATATTGCGATATTGCTGCAGGTCTCTGTCCTGTAACCTGCCCCTGCACATGTAAAGTGATGTACTTAGGGACAGGAAACGTCTGTGCTAATCCTCCAGGATCAGCCCCACTGTTTACTGTAAACACTTAAGGCATGGAGGGAGAAGTCCAGCCTCTTGTATTCTGTCCCAGACTGAAGCGTCCCACTCCCGCTCATGTCCTACGCCCAGGTCTCACTTTGAGCCTTGTGTATCAGCAGCAGATGCAGTCTTTACCTGGGACCAGGGACGATAATACTGTGTTTTATCTCAATGTAACATGTTTTATTATTCAGTGAAATGTTTAGGTTTATGCCTGAGGCCTTTACTGTGACAGTGTAGTGAGAGGCTGGGGTTAAAGGTGCGAGTGTGAGCAGTGGATCAGCACAAAGGTTGTCTTAGTGTAGTATTGTAATATAGTAATATTGTTTTAGTCTGTGCGTTATGCTCTTACTTACTTACTTAACGTTGCAGTAATGAACCAATGGTGGACGAGGAGGTTTTATGGTGAGTGGGATAATACTCGAGACAGTGGTTCCACTGAAAGCTTTGATTATGTTAATTAACAAACATTCATATTAATAATCACTAACTATTAGGGCCAGGAACAGATACGGCACCAGTTTGTTGACGGACTTCCTACGCCATGTTGTTCAGTGCTCCCCGAGGGGGGCGTGACTGTTTACATCTGAGGCTTCTCGGCCCCCACCACCACCCCCCTCCTCCTCCTTACCAGCACCGGGTGAGTACTGTGGTGCAAACACTGACCCCTGTCCGTCTGGCAGTGTAACGACAGTCCTGCCACTGAACTGTGCTGACTCAGTTATGCATCTGGAACTTAACAAAGTACAACAGAGTTCACTTTTTAAACCAATAGAGACTGTGTGTGTTCCTCGCACCAGCTCAGAAATGTGTTTTAACGTGAATAAACACAAATTTAAAAGAAGGACAGCAGTTAGACGGTCCAACTCTGGAAATCTAATTCCAGTTCTTTGTAATCAATCAACTAAACCCATTGACACTGATATTAATTTTAACCTTGCTCTACTTAATGTCAGATCACTATGCAACAAATCATTTTTAATTAATAATTTTATCTGTTCGTATGATCTTATTTTATGTTTATGACTGAAACATGGCTTGACCATAATACAGGAGATGCAGTTTTAATAGAAGCCTCACCACCAAATTTCAAATTTGAATATGAAACACGAGAAAATAAAAGGGGGGGGGGGCATAGCAGCAGTTTTTAAAGATCGTATTGTCTCCCATAGAGTGTCTCTTGGGAAATTTTCATCATTTGAGTATGTTTCTTTTAAAATAGAACAAAAGAAATCTTCTTCCATTCTTATTATTGTTGTGTACAAGCCGCCACAGTCATGCCATAGTTTCACTGATCATTTCACTGAGTTGCTTTCAGTTGTGTGCACAGATTTTGATGGTTTAGTCATTATAGGTGATTTCAATATACATGTAGATAATGCTAATGATAGATATGCAATAGAGCTGAGCTCTGTGCTGGAAACCTTTGGTCTCACTCAGCATGTGAGTGGCCCCACCCACAGCAGAGGACACACTCTCGATCTGTTAATTACCAAGGGGGTTAATATTTCAAATGTAAATGTGGTCAATGTTGCTCTGTCTGATCATTTCTGTGTATTTTTTGACATGTGTCTTGATTGTAAACCACCAGCTGAATCTTCGGTTGTTAGAAGAAGACACATAAATGATAATACAGGCGAACTGTTCATGGGGAGGGTAAACTTTGAGAACACGTTGTGTGTTACTGTAGATGAATTACTTGATTCTGTCACCACCACTGTTTTGAATGTTCTGGATACAATTGCTCCTGTAAAGGTTAAAATAGTTACAAACAAGCAAAAAGCGCCATGGACTAAAGCAGACTCGGTCAGGGCACAGAAGAGAGAGTGCCGGAAGGCCGAGCGGAAGTGGCGAAAGTCAAATCTCAAAGTTGACCATGAGATCTTCAAAGATGCGTTGTGCAATTTTAACAGGGAACTACGTAGAACGAGGGAAATGTACTTTTCTGAAACTATTGAAGGCTGTAGCAACAATCTACGTGTTCTGTTTTCAACAGTAAATAGATTGACGAATCCCCCTGTTAAGATGCCATCAGAACTTACTTCCAAATCTAAATGTAATGAGTTTGCTCAGTTCTTTAATGACAAAGTCCAAGGTATCAAAAACGCCATCACCTCCACGATAGAAATAATAATCCAACCGCCAGTGAGGCTTTTTGGGCTGACGCACTTTACACCAGTACAAATTGAAACTGTCCAGGAGATAATCACTAGTCTGAGTTCCTCCACATGCAGCCTGGATGTATTACCTCCTAGATTTCTCAAGTCAGTTCTGAGCAGTCTTTTACCTTCACTTACACAAATAGTTAATATGTCTCTTGAATCTGGAACATTCCCAATGGCCTTGAAAACGGCGGTCATCAGGCCCCTCCTAAAAAAGAGGAGTCTGGAAGCCCTGGCACTCAAAAATTATCGGCCCATTTCAAATCTGCCTTTCATGGGAAAAATTCTAGAAAAAGTTGCCTATAAACAACTTACAGAATTTTTAATAATCAATAACGCTTATGATATGTTCCAGTCAGGGTTTAGACCCCACCACAGCACTGAGACCGCGCTAATAAAGGTAACAAATGACATCAAACTAAACACTGACGCAGGAAAAGTCTCAGTCCTTTTTCTGTTAGATTTAAGTGCTGCTTTTCACACTATTGATCATGGCATCCTCATTCAGAGACTTGAGGACTGGGTTGGTGTTGCTGGCACCGCCCTAAGCTGGTTTAGGTCCTATTTACAAGACAGAAAGTTTTTTGTGGAGATCGAAAACTGTACCTCAGACCACTTGGCCCTGACCTGCGGAGTGCCACAGGGGTCAATCCTGGGTCCTCTTCTGTTTAATATTTACATGTTGCCTCTAGGTCAGTTGATTCACAGTAATAATGTCTCTTATCACAATTACGCTGACGATACTCAGGTCTATGTGTCCCTGACAGCAGGAGAGCATGAACCAGTGGACTCGCTCCTTCACTGTGTCCAGCAAATCGGTGATTGGATGCAAAATAACTTTCTCCAACTAAACACCGACAAAACTGAAATAATTGTTTTCGGACCCCAGAAACAAAGAGAGAGCGTTATTTGTCACCTCCAGGCTCTCTCTCTACAACCCTCAAATCAGGTCAGAAATCTAGGAGTGATAATGGACTCAGACTTAAATTTCAAAAGCCACATAAAATCTGTAACATCAGCAGCTTATTACCACCTAAAAAACATTGCTAAAATTAAAAACATAGTGTCTAAGGCAGACTTGGGAGACTCTTATACACGCTTTTGTCTCCAGTCGGTTAGACTATTGCAATGGCTTGTTCACAGGTCTCTCCAAACAGGCTGTAAAACAGCTGCAGTACATTCAACATGCAGCAGCTCGAGTCCTGACCAGAACTAGGAAGTGCGACCACATTAGTCCAGTTCTCAGGTCTCTGCACTGGCTTCCTGTTCCTCAGAGAATAGACTTCAAAGCAGCTTTACTTGTGTACAAGTCTCTCCATGGTCTCGCGCCAAGGTACATCCATGACATGTTTGTGCCATATGAACCGACCCGGACTCTGAGGAGCACAGGGACTGGACTCCTGTTAGTGCCCAGAGTCGGTACTAGACATGGGCAAACTGCATTTCAGATTCATGCGGCTAGAGTCTGGAACCGTCTTCCTGAGAATGTGAGACAGGCGTCTACTCTGGCATCTTTTAAATCTAGGCTCAAAACAATTCTGTTTAGCTGCGCATATACAACTGAATGATTTTATCTTTTCATCTTTGTTTTTATCTTTAATCTTTTTAATGCACTGTGACTATTTATGATTTTAGTCCCATCTGTGATTTTAATGTTTAAAGGTTTTTAATTTTTGTGATTTTATTTTTAATGTTTTTAATATATCTTGTGCTCTTAATGTGTTTGATTTATGCATGATGTGATAGGGGATGTGAAGCGCTTTGCGTTGCCTTGTGTAGGAAAGGCGCTCTACAAATAAACGTTGATTGATTGATTGATTGACACGATCAAAAAAATGTATCTAATTAATTAGAGGCTATACGATTAATGAATCGCAATTAATCGCATTTTAATCGCATATAAATATTTGACTCGAGAACAGTGAGAAGTCATTTTTTTCACATGGATTTTTTGTTTACCATTGAATAAAGGCTCCTCCTCCTCCATGGCTCCACACACACCGCTCATTCCCGTCTCAAACTCACTGGGACTTCACTGAAGTTGGTCTATGCTTGTAATAATGTACTTTTGAAAAAAAAAAAGTCACGGAGCCATGAACGGAGCTCGAGTTGGTGCATCAGTATAATCGGTCCGTCTGAAACTCATCCAGTGAGGAAGGTTCCACGGCGCAAAAACACATATACGATTAAATTAAATTTTTGTGGCATTAATTAATCTTAATTAACGTGTTAAAGTCCCGGCCCTACTAACTATACATATATAAATAACATGGTGCCTTCCAAATATAAACCAGTGCATCCGTGTGAGGCACAAAGGTGGGACCAGGAACACGACATGACCATAAACCAGTTTCTTTTGACGATACTTTGATCCTGAACTGGGACTGACCTGAGGTGAAGAGCACGATGGCCTTGAGGCAGGAGTACTCTGCTGTGTCCACCTGCAGAGCCTTCAGCTTCTCCACCTGCTCCTGGAACACCCGAATGTGGTCCATGAAGGCCACCACCCGCTCTGCAGACATGGGGGAGGCGTGGAGGCCGGCTGCAGCCAGAAGAGGAGCCACATGGAGAGGCATGGAGCACTGAGCTGCATTCAGCACAAACAGCTCACTCCAGGACATCCGCAGCAGCGCCACCTACAGACACAGACGCACCATGAGCTAATGCTACGAGCTAGTGCTACGAGCTAATGCTACGAGCTAATGCTACGAGCTAATGCTACGAGCTAATGCTATAAGCTAATGGAAGTCATGCATCTGTGAACAACATTTATTCTTTATTGGAGGTCAAAACCTTTGGACAGCTCTTCATTACATTGACATGTAAGGATTTTATTGAGAGGGAACACATCACATTCAGGCAGAAGGAGCAGGGACTTGTTTGGGGCTTGTGCCACGCTACAAAGAGTGAGAGTTAAAAAGAACTGAACTGATTGTAGTGCATTTTGGACTGTCTGAATAACACTCATGAAACAACAGTACGTCTTGTCTTTGCAGATGCAGGAGGATGTGAGGACCTAGTGCTCTTTAAGGATTATAACAAGGTCCTGTTTTAGAATAGTATTTCTGTATTCATTAAATTCACAAAGTCCGACAGTCCTTTCTAGAGGCCAACATAGTAGACTATAGTTGATATATGGAGAGAAAGAAGATGTGGAACTTTGTGGAGTCTGCTGTGCTCAGGTTGGACCTCAAACCTGCAGCCACACCTGCCCTGTGAGCGGTTTGAAGAATAAAACACATAAATCAGATCATAATCTGCTTCCGCCCAAAAAGACCGTGCTCCAATCTGCAGTTTGAAACACTCCCAAAACAACGGTATTCAGAGAATCCCATTGTTTGGGATATTCACCCCAAAAATGTTCCATAAGATTAATCAAAAGTATTTAATTTGGTTTTTATCTTCAGAGGAACTACACTGAGCCGGTGGCTGAGTCCTCACCTGGTCCATGAGCTGCAGGTCGGGGAAGAAGGGGATGTTCTTGGCCCACTCCACGGCGGAGAAGAGCAGGCGTGCGGCCAGCTCGCAGATGTTCTCAATGCCCATGAGGTTGTTTCCCTGCATGCACTGGGCGCCGTAGCGGGACGTGGGGTACGGCTCGGCGCGCAGCAGCAGCGACAGGAAGCCCGACAGGTACGGCTGCGCGCTGTATGCGTCCGAGCCGTTGGAGAGGTACTGTCCAGGACTGCTCTGGGAACTGGATGTCCTGCCGCGCTGCACCGCTGCAACACAAAGCATCAGCATCAAGCACCGTGACCTCTGAGAAGGCAAGTTTATCTGTATAGCACGGTTCATACTCAAGGCCACTCAAAGGGCTGAACAAAACCACTTTGAAACAGACACACAAGGCATTAGCATCATAAATAATCACAGTGCATTCAAAAGAGTAAAGGTACAATCCCTCAGTTGTAGCAGAACTGTTTTAACCTGTTTTTGAACATTGTCAGTGAAGAGGCCTGTCTCACATTTTCAGGAAGACTGTTCCATATTTTTGCTGCATAAATCTGAAATGCTGCCTCCTCATGTTTAGTCCTGACTTTCGCCACTAGTCCCTGTGCTCCTCAGAGTCCCAGCAGGAGGCCAGTCCCTGTGCTCCTCAGAGTCCCAGCAGGAGGCCAGTCCCTGTGCTCCTCAGAGTCCCAGCAGGTGGCCAGTCCCTGTGCTCCTCAGAGTCCCAGCAGGAGGCCAGTCCCTGTGCTCCTAAGTCCCAGTTGGTTGATATGTCACAGATGTACCTTGGTGTGAGGCCGTGGAGACAGAGACAGATCTGCTTTAAAGTCTCTGAGCCACAGGGAGCTGAGACCTGAGAACCCACACGAGGGTCCACTTTGGAGGATCTCTGTCATAAGTGAAACTTCTTGTGATGTTTTTTACTCGTCTCGATGATAAGACGTTAAGACGTGACCAAGAACAAGTCATGAAATGGTTTCCATGTTCCAGGTGATTTCACACAAAATATTGCATTTGATTTCATGAAATAAACTATTTCATTCAACTTAGTAACGGCTTCTGTAGCTGTTGGTTTCACTCCTAAATCTGAAGTATAAAGACCACAGCAGTATTCGAGTACAGGTCAACACTGCACTTTGAAGAACACTCCATGTGAAACAAGGAGAGGGAAAAATGGGAGGATTTGGTAGTGGTGCAATATTCCACAAAAAATTGAAAGTGGAATGGAATATTGGTCTCCACAGAGCAGCCCCTGGCCTCCACAGAGCAGCCCCTAGTCTCCACAGAGCAGCCCCTGATCTCCACAGAGCATCCCCTAGCAGCCCCTGGTCTACACAGAGCAGCCCCTGGTCTCCACAGAGCAGCCCCTGGTCTCCACAGAGCAGCCCCTGGCCTCCACAGAGCAGCCCCTAGTCTCCACAGAGCAGCCCCTGATCTCCACAGAGCATCCCCTAGCAGCCCCTGGTCTCCACAGAGCAGCCCCTGGTCTCCACAGAGCAGCCCCTGGTCTCCACAGAGCAGCCCCTGGTCCCCACAGAGCAGCCCCTGGTCTCCACAGAGCAGCCCCTGGTCTGGGGCAGTGACCTCTGTCCTGGGACGCCCCAGAGCTGAGTGGCTCTTAGCGCATTAGTAAATGATCATTTCACGCTGAGGATTTGATGCTTTTAATCCCTGACCTCAGATGCTCTGCTGACACAGAGCACTAACAGCTTAGTTTCAAACACACTGTGGCCTTTCAAACATAAACAACTATATACTATACACGATTTACAATACAATACAATTTATTCTTGTATAGCCCTAAATCACAACAGAAGTCATCTCAGAGGATTTAACAAAACCATTGAAATCACCAACACAGATCAGAGAATCAACATTTAAGGCACAAAAAGAATATAAACACATGTTGATAAATGTCATACATTTTAAAGTGTCCTGGATCATCACCACATCCTTTTTGTTAGACACTAACTGTCCAACAGACCCTCCTGCATCGGCAAAGGAAACCCTCAAAAAAACCCAGTGGGAAAAAACCTCGGGGAGACCCTCATAATGAGAGATGGATCCGCTCCACACGGACGGACAGGCTGTAGATCCAGGACCTAAGCTACAGAACGTGGACAAGAGCCACGCAGCGGCCGCAGTATATCGGCCGCAGTATGTGAGTACGTGTATATCGATATATGTTTGTGTATATATATATGTATGACACACTATGGTTCTCTCTTCATCACCAGCTGTTGTCTTTAGAATGTGGAATCATAAATGTGTCCAACAAACACTAATGTAATGAAGTGTGTCTCTGAACAGACCCAGACTCAGGTCAAACACACAACTAAGTTTGGATGACGTACTCTTCTGAGCTCTGCCACAGCTATGGACATATATTAACGTTGGTCATCTGCCCCTCGGACTCTATATGGACTCTATGTGGACTCTATGTGGACTCTATGTGGACTCTATGTGGACTCTATGTGGCCTGGAGCACACTGACAGGAGCGAGGCAACCAGTCTGTGCCATAAGCCCCTCCGATCTCCACCAACTAACCTCCAACCACCATTCACACACACAGCAGACTCATTCTTCTAGGCAATATGATTAAAGTGTCTCCCATCACAGCACTAACCAAGCCCTGCCCAACTTGGCATCAGAGGTCTGCCAGGATCTGACTTTTTCATGAAAGTATGGCCACAAAGTAGTAAAGTAAAGTAGCCTAGATAAGTCCTTTGAGAAAACTACTGTTGTGATTTTGGGGCGAAACACAAAGAAATGGAATTGAATTGAGAAGCATCTGTATAAAAATCCAGATCCTGAGTTCATGAATCCAGAGAAAAAGGTTTAAACTGATCAAAGTGCATCATCTGTGCATCCAGAGATCGACGCTTTCACAGATAAACAACATTTCATTGCATTACTTCTAAAAGTCTGCTTCACGAACACCTCTGCTCCTCTCTGCGCTGGTTTGGACAGGAAGCCATTCTTATCTGAAGCATTAATATCAAGAGGTAAAGATCGACTAAATCATATAAAATTTTAATGTTTGGAGATTTGTAAAGGGTGCATTTGTGGCTCGTCGTACAGGCTGATAATGTGATCGCCCTTACTTCCTTTTGTTGTACCGCGAACATTGGTTTTGAATCAGTTTTATCGGTGTAGACCTTTACTAATTAGTTATGTATAATAAAGTATATAGGAGGATTTTCTACTTCCGGGTGGATCATCAAGACTATTGGTCCTCATAACTGTCAATCATTCTGGTGCTCGTCAAATAAGACCAGAGAGTTTTGTTGAAAGAGTGGAGAGGGCGGTTCTTTCCTAAAATTTGGGAAACTCCTCCTAAAAACCTTTAAGCATTATACCTGTTTTTGTTCCATTTGTTGTTTCAGTTTCAGTTTCTGGTGAAGAAAAGCAACTCGACAAATATGTTCCGCGGCGACAAATGTTTAGGGAACACTGATTTATTGCATTGGAGCAGAACTCGAGGCAAAAATGTTTAATTAAAACTAAAATCGCAATCTTCCAGTCGTACATCTCATAACATGTGTTGCTATGGTGACAGTGACAGACGAGATTGGACACATGGACTCCGCCGAGAAACTCTAAAAGTCGAAATAAAACGTGGTCAAGAAGAGGTGTAGACCGGAGGATTAACACTACTCACTCAAACAGAAGGTAAACAGTAGCATTGTGTCTGAAAGTAACATTTGTGTGTAGTAATGTTTAATTTGAAGTAATGTTTATCTATTTTGTACAATAAAAAGGTGCAGTTAAGGGACGGCAGTGAACCAAGAGAAGACCACAGGTGGATATTCAGAGTAAGGTCAAATACAGTTAATTACACAGGAATAGGTTGTACTTAAAAGGAAGCAGCGGCAGAATGGTGGGACTTTCTAACACGCAATCCACTTATTGTTATGGAAGAAACATAACGCATTATATTTGACCTTTAAAAAAATACAATGCGACTATTTACTTTAATTTCATGTTTTAGGCATCTCTTAAATCTCTAAAGTAGAATTTATACGGTGAAACAAGTATGAAGGGTAAAAAAAAAAAAAATGACCCGCCTGTCCACCGGAGGGAGGAAGTGAATTTGTTTGTTGCAATTGCTTTAAAAAGAAAAACAACAGTATTTATGGACAATTCTTTTGTTTTAGAAGGCAGAAGAAAACAGAAATACCTACTGAGCCACTTGTTCTGTTTTGGATGTGCTTGTTTCTCAAAAAGGGTAAATGCAAACTGACAAGGCATACCTGGGGGTTTGAGGTTGTTCAGAATGATAATGAAAATATTTACAATCTTATATTCTATTTTTTATATTTTATCTATTTAGCGCATTTTACAGACCAAGGTCACCCAAAGCAATCAGATATTTTTCCATTCACACGCGGTGAAGACGGAAGTGAGACGCCGAACACACTGATGCATCAAAGCCCCCAACTCATTGCATTCAGACCTATTGTACGTGTTTTAAGCGGTAGGGGAAACCGGAGCACCCGGAGGAAACCTTCACATAACCTTCGCAGAAAACGTCAGTGTTCGTCCCAAGAAAGTGACGCATTCTTTCCACGCTCTGATCAAAGCACCTTCATCTGATCCATTATTCAACTGTTTTTGTTAAATGGTTTCTCAGCGAGGATTTGTTTCCGTACTGTTTTTAGATTGTTTTATGTGCTGTCTGTGCTTGTCTGGTGCACTCTGGGAACTAATGCAAATATGAATTAATCTGAAACTGATCTGGTCATGTGCAAGTTAGAGACTTCAGACGACAGATATTAGCGATAAAATACTGATATTATGAAGTGATATGGAACTTATTCATATTTATAATTAATTTAAAAGTTAAATGAGAAAACAATTACAAACATGTAAAACTATATATAAGAAAGTACCTAACAAAAACACACACGCGCACGCTCACACACACGCGCACACACACATTTTTCTATCTGTAGAGTGTACAGCAGGGGTCTCCAACCGTTTCCCTGAGAACTACTTTTTCGGGACTAAAGCGACAGCGAGCTTCTCGTTTAGAGATTTGAGAGAAAGTCAAAACATCTGTGTGCTGCAAGGAATGAATGACGGAAGGAGTTATTAAAATTTAAATTAAAGGATTTTGAAATGATAAAAAAACAGCTTAGTCTTATATAAAGCATGGTACAGCAATTGTATTATTTATTCCATTGGAAAATCTTAAATCTTAGTTTTAAGACCGTCACAATATTCTATAATTAATTTAGCCACATTTGGGAAATGTATAACTTTTTTAGCTGTTTTTATTTGTTATTGTTCATTTTTTTCGTCCAATGCACTCTTATACCCATAACACAATCTATCATAATATATTCGTGCTCTAATCTGAAGCAGGGATTTGCAATAGTTGTGCAGCATGTGACTAAAATGATGTGGAAGAGGGCGAGCTGCAGACCCCGGTGGAGAGCGTCCAGTGTCGGGTGTGAGGAGCGCGCTTACCCTCTCTCCTCATGCCCACTTTGACGCACTTCTTGAGGCGGCAGTACTGGCACTGGTTGCGGTGGTGCTGGTCGATGGGACAGTCCCGGTTCCCTCTGCAGGTGTAGGACAGGTTCCTGCGCACGGAGCGTTTGAAGAAACTCTTGCAGCCCTCACAAGTGAACTGGCCGTAGTGCTTCCCGCTGGACTTGTCCCCGCACACCATGCAGTCCACGTTCGGCAGTTTGTCCGCGGAGAGTGCGTCCTGTCCGGGGGTGGAGCCGCTGGGAGTCCCCGGGGCCCCCACGGACTCAGGCCCGCACAACTGCAGCTGCGCGCCGGCCTCCGGGATGTTCTCTTGCCACTGGTTTACTACCATTGCCATGCTCTCTCCAGCCGTGTCAGAAGTATCGGAATCACGCACGAATAGACTCTGGATCTGTCGAAGCAGAATCTACATCAGGATTCAGGACGAACGCACTCCTGGTCAGGGTCAGATCCGCTCTTATATGGTACCAAAGTAATTTTTGGAGAAAGTTAGAGTAGTTTTTCCTCAGTGAAAAATTAAGTGAGGGCTATAGCGTGTTCTGAACAATATTCATCTTAACATTCATAGAGGACACTGATGATTACAGGAGAAAATGAACAGAAGAAGATCTGCCAGTGCTGCTGAACGCACTAAAGTCCGGACACACGCACTGGACGCTGGCTCCTCATGGCGCACGGCTCTGCTACACGCTCCTCCCGCAAACGCAGATCTCCGCCGGGTTCTAGGCACTCGCACAGGCTCCAGGGGCCTCCCGCTGCAGGCTCCAGAGAGAGGGCGTCTCCACGGGCGGTACAATCACACTGTCCCAGGACCAGGGCACGGAGCAGGGCATGGGACCGGGCGGGATGACGGCTGAATCAGGGCACAGACGCGCACTGAGAACACGCCTCGCACCTCGGCCTCTGGGTCAGCCCTGCCCCCGCCCTCCGCTCCGCCCCCCGCGCTGCCATCTAAGGAAATTACTCCCAAATAAGGAAGCGCGCCTCCGCATGCAGGGGGCGCTGATTGGCCGAGCGTGAGGACGTGTGAGCTGATTGGATGGATCTGAGTTTGACTGACACCAACTTTGTTCAGAGGTTCGCGCTGAGACGTAATGAACGTGCATCAATTAATGAAAGGCACGTCATGGCCGCCATGAATTTGTATCGAACAAAAGATGTGTTAAGAATCTGTATTGCTTCTCAAACAGCTTTGATTCCATTGTATCTTAAAGGGACAATGTTTAATATACACTATAGTGGTCTGACAAAGGCATTACAATAACATTACACTATATAAACAATGATTACTTGCTTTCACCGACATTCTACTTGACAGAAATCTGCAGTACTTACGACTTTCATCTGCTTTCATAATGTAAGGTTCTATTTTTTGTTTTAGGACGTGTGAGTGTATATATGTGTGTGTGTGTATATATGTGTGTATGTGTACAGGTGGCATCCTATAATTTGTAAATGTTACAGATTATGGTCCAGTTTAGTCTTCTACATTTGGCCCTGAAGCCTCTCGGGCGACTGTCAGGAGCAGTGGGGCCATCTCCAGATGTTGGCGCTCTTTGTCAGGACCAGAGCTGGAGGATTTACCTTCTGCACGTGCTTTCAGTGGTGAGGGGAAACCGGAGCACCTGGAGGATACTTACACAGACACTGAGAGGACATCCAAACTTCACTCAGACATTGAATCCAAGAACCGTCGTGTTGAGAGGCACACATTAAGATGGCCGACACAAGTGAGTGAAGATGGAAGAGTCAAAAGTACACAAACACGTACCAATAGAACAATGAGGATTACAAACACACACTACACACACCACTCACTAAACTCCAAAGATACTAAACTCCAAAGTTACTAAACTCCAAAGATTGTGTTATTCGTCATGTTAAACTGAACGACTTTTGACGAGTGGGAAACGTACAAATCTCCCTCTCAGCCTTTAATCACCCACAGACGAGTAGTAGTAGTTTAGTAGTAGTAGTTTATTCGGTCATTTCATTCCTTTAAACATAAAACATAAAACAAGCAGCATCATAATTTGTGCACAAACGACCGAAAGGGTTTAGGCTGAAGTAAAAAACGTATTGTGCCTAACCCAATTTACAAACTTCCACGAGAAACAAACACAAACATTTATCGTAAACAATATCAAGTGTCAAACAGAAGAGAAATAAGCATGTACTTAGAATACATATATGCAAATATACATTTGTTTTACATTAATTTATTTTAACTAAATCATGTCATTTAAATTCATTCATTACGAGGATTCTAATGTCCTCTACAGCAGGACATTATATACTCTGACCAGTAGCTCGCCAGCCCCTTTCAGGTAGCTCGCCAAAGGAATTAGAATTTCACAAATGATCTTGAATGACTCATTACACATCTGATATAAGTATAAATATAGGGCTGTACAGTATTATGGTATATTTTACATGTGTTATCCAAGCTTTGTTGTACTCATTAGATAGATTTTTATTACGACTGCAAAAAGGAGCAGCTCTCTGCCTCTTCGTCTGTTTAACCCTTGTATTATGTTAAGGGTCAATTTGACCCATTTCAGTTTTTGTGTTGATCAAACTACTGGTTATCCTTTCTTTTTCTTGCTGAAATTTGGTGACTTTTCCTCATCTAGGGTCATGAACTGGTGTGTAAAATCTGGACACTTTGATGTGTAGTGGAATGTCTGTGCAGAGTTTGTATACAAAGATGATGTTGGGGTCATTTTGACCCTGACGCTTTAATGTTAGTAAATAGCTGTTCAGATCATGAGAGAAACATGTCTCTTTGATGTACTTTTTACTTTGATGTACAATTGTTTATATTTTGATTGCCTCTGAGACCGAGAGCCAGGTGTGTGAAGAGAGGGAACTTTCTCACACTTGTCCTCGTCACTGTTCTCATGTCATCTCTTTGACAAACTCACCAAAAATGAGCTCCAGAAGGATGACATCTGAGGAGGCTTTATCACAGATTTTTAACTGGGATAGTGATGTAGAGGAAGAGATTTCAGAAACAGAGGATTTTTCAGAGACAGAGGACAATTTAATTGCTGATCCAGATTGTCAATTTTCATTCGATGAGGAGGATTCAGAGGACGAGTCTGCCGTTGTTCCTCCAACAGATGAACCCCAAGGAATACAGCAATCATCATCTACAGAGGGGACATGGGCATCTAAGGACGGTAATATAAAATGGTCAACATCACCACACCCGTGCCAAGGCAGACTATCATCTTCCAATGTTATCAAAATGACTCCCGGTCCTACAAGATTTGCTGTCACACGAGTTGATGAGATTCAATCAGCATTTCAGCTCTTTATATCCCCACCAATAGAGAGGATTATACTGGAAATGACCAACTTGGAGGGGAGACGTGTGTTTCAAGAGAAATGGAAGCCACTGGATCAGATTGACTTGCATGCTTACATTGGAGTTCTGTTATTAGCTGGAGTGTACAGGTCAAAGGGAGAAGCCACTGCAAGTCTATGGAATGAAGAGAATGGAAGGCCAATCTTTCGTGCAACAATGTCTCTGGAGACATTCCACATGATATCTCGTGTGATCCGCTTTGACAACCGCGATACCAGAGCTGGTCGACGTGAAAGAGACAAACTAGCTGCGATCAGAGATGTGTGGGATAAATGGGTTGAAAATGTATCTTTGTTGTACAATCCTGGTCCCCATGTTACTGTAGATGAGCGCCTTGTTCCATTCAGGGGGCGCTGTCCTTTCCGACAGTACATGCCCAACAAGCCCGCCAAGTATGGCATCAAAATATGGGCAGCCTGTGATGCAAAATCCAGCTATGCATGGAATATGCAAGTATACACTGGAAAGCTACCTGGAGGAACATCTGAGAAGAATCAGGGGATGCGTGTGGTGCTGGAAATGAGTGAAGGGCTGCAAGGTCATAACATCACATGTGACAATTTCTTTACATCCTACCGCCTTGGAGATGAACTTCAGAAGAGAAAGCTGACCATGTTGGGAACAGTCAGAAGAAATAAGCCAGAACTTCCAACCGAAATTCTGAAGATGCAGGGCAGACCTCTGCATTCCCCAATATTTGCTTTCACTGAGAAAGCAACAGTTGTTTCATACTGCCCAAAGAGAAACAAGAATGTTCTTGTAATGAGTACAATGCACACGGATGCATCTCTGAGCACAAGAGAAGACATGAAGCCACAAATGATCCTGGATTATAACTCCACCAAAGGAGGAGTTGACAATCTGGACAAAGTCACAGCAACATACAGCTGCCAGCGCAAGACAGCCCGTTGGCCTTTGGTGATATTCTACAACATTGTGGACGTGTCTGCTTACAATGCCTATGTCCTGTGGACCGCAATCAACCAGAAATGGAATGCCGGCAAATTGTACAGACGTCGGCTTTTCCTGGAAGAACTCGGCAAAGCACTTGTCACTCCAAAGATCCAGATAACCAACCAACATCCAGTGGACACAGGTGGAAAGAAAAGGAAAAGATGCCAGGTATGTCCATCCCGAGAGGACAGTAAAACAAGTACCTCTTGTGTGAAATGCAAGAAATACTTCTGCAGAAAGCACACAGTAACATTCTGTCCATCATGTGGAGAACATTGAAAATGTTGAAGTTCGGATGAAGTTAAAGTTGAAGTTAAAGTTAAAATATAGTGTTGGAATTAAAAATGTATTTTGTGTCACTTTTCTAAATGTTTATATAACCTAAAATAAAATTGTTATTGGTTTAAGCTGTTTTGTTGGCCTGTTTTGAGTGCATTTACACAGTGCGGGTCAAAATGACCCGCAACATAATCAATGTCATTTTTTTTTAACATAATACAAGGGTTAAAAGTAGCTCCCCGATTGAAGAGGTGTAGAGACCCCTGACATCCTTCTAGTCCACTGTTCGTAGAAATAAATGAAAATAAAATGAAAGCCTGTGAGAGGCTTTTGGGAGCATTGGTGACCTTCAACCTTCACATGACGTACACCAGTCTCTGGTTTTGTACTGACTCCTGCAACTTGTCTTCTTAGATCGTTCTGTATTTAGCCCCACCCACCTTCAACTCTGACACTCTTCCCTGTCCCTGCTGAAGAAAAGCTGCCACCACCAGGTGCCCGGAGTGAGTGCAGAGATGAGTAAAGTATGGTCCATAGGGAGTTGTACCATTGTCCATGAGTGTTGATAAATGTCCATTAATGTTTATTTATTTATATTTTAACAGAATAAGGACGTTCATTATTAGATTTACTAAATTGGCAGATCCTCCATTATGTACAGACCTTTCTAATTCAGATGGCTGTTGTGATTTTGTATTATTAAAAGCATGGTTTTTAGCATTGCAATATTTGGGCAAAAATTCAATATGATCGTGATTCTTAACATATCGTGATACAGACAGTTTGTGTTTCGATTCTGTGAAATATTGTGATCCCTGTCCCTCATTTTCTTCAAAGACTTTACAAACATGAAGGAAAATAAGACTCTTGTCTCTGTGACATTTATTATGGTCTGGACAAGGACGCAGGACCTTATCACAAACAGACGTCATTATTCTCTGAAGACGACTTTCACATGAAGTGAGCTCCAGCTCTGAACTTACATTAATCACATACAGACCAGAGCAGGGACTGCTTTTGATCCGAGAGCTACTTTTGTGCAGCAGAAACAGCAGTCGTAATAAAACTGTAGTCATGTAAAAACTGTTGAAAATCCACACATTTTGTTTACACTTTATATACACTTAATATACACTTAATATACACTTAATATACACTTTATATACACTTAATATACACTTAATATACACTTAATATACACGTGATATACACTTTTAAATATACACTTAATATACACTTATATACACTTTAATATACACTTTATATACACTTAATATACACTTTATATACACTTAATATACACTTAATATACACTTAATATACACTTAATATACACTTAATATACACTTAATATACACTTAATATACACTTTATATACACTTTATATACACTTTATATACACTTTATATACACTTAATATACACTTTATATACACTTTATATACACTTATATACACTTAATATACACTTAATATACACTTAATATACACTTTATATACACTTAATATACACTTAATATACACTTAATATACACTTTATATACACTTTATATACACTTTATATACACTTTATATACACTTAATATACACTTAATATATACTTTATATACACTTTATATACACTTTATATACACTTAATATACACTTAATATACACTTTATATACACTTTATATACACTTAATATACACTTTATATACACTTTATATACACTTTATATACACTTAATATACACTTAATATACACTTTATATACACTTTATATACACTTAATATACACATATACACTTAATATACACTTAATATACATTTTAGATACCCTTAATATACATACTACTGTAAAACACTACATAAGAGAGCATAATGTACACATGTACGGTTCAATTAGATACAATCATTTAGACCAGGGGTGTCAAACTCATTTTGGTCCAGGGGCCGAATAGAACCTAATCTGATCTCAAGTGGGCCGGACAAGAAGATGCTCTACAAAAATACCCAAAAACGGTACAAAGTCCAACTTTTTGTGCACATAAACACATTTATTTAAAACTTCCTTTAAAACACTGTCCTTTAATATTCTGTTACAAACTTAAATGTAACAGTGAGTTTTTCATGGTGCAAATAATGTAATGTATTTACAATATTACATTGAAAATGGTATTTCACAATATGTATATTAATATTTGTATGTTAGCTTTGTTTTAAGGCTCATTACAGAGAAAACTTGCTCACAAAGGTAAAGTAGGCAGATAGAAAAAAGCACTTTAACACAGCACCTCAGCTTAACCATCTTCAGTGTGGTACGGTCCATGATTATGTTATTATCACATTAACCATCTTCAGTGTGGTAAGGTCCATGGTTATGTTATTATCACATTAACCATCTTCAGTGTGGTAAGGTCCATGGTTATGCAGCTTAAGCGGAGGTTCAGGATGGTAGACTACCTACGTTATCACACCAGGCTTGACCACGCCTTACTCAGCCTGTCTTAATCAACTCCCCGCAGCCGTGTCAATCAAGCCAGCGTTTAAGAGCAAAGCAGAGCACAGCTCACCAAACGGACTTCAAGCTGCAACCACCTCCTCCCCACCTCCGCCTCAGGATTTCTTCACTCTCACATTCACCTTGCCTTGTTGCCACCACCAGTGTCTAGGCCCCGGGGGTTCATGATCTGCACCCGGGCGCAGATCTCTTCAGAGCACGGCCACAGCCGGGGCCTAAGCTCCAAACCAATAAACAAACTCAATCCATAAAATAAACAACTCTTAAACGCATCTCGTCTCTTGTAGTCTCTCCAGGTTGAAATGTTATTATCACATTAACCATCTTCAGTGTGGTAAGGTCCATGGTTATGTTATTATCACATTAACCATCTTCAGTGTGGTAAGGTCCATGGTTATGTTATTATCACATTAACCATCTTCAGTGTGGTACGGTCCATGGTTATGTTATTATCACATTAACCATCTTCAGTGTGGTAAGGTCCATGGTTCTATAACGTGATCCATTCTGAACGACTGCAGCAGTGTCTCTGTAAAATACCAGTCAAATGTCCAAATATCATCACCTCCATTTGCAGCTTTGTCACTACACCTGTTTTTACCATCGGTACCAGTCTGACAGCGCAGGACCAGTCTACACTGTCCAACACACCAGCAACAACAGCAGAACCAGCAGCAGCACCAGCGCTCAAAACTCCTCTGTGATAGTTTCAGTAACACCACAAATGAATATGCGACAGCAGTAACATCAGTCTCTTATCAATGGCAACATGTTGGTGACAGCGAGTGGTTTCTCAGGACACAGTCTGCAGTCTGTATGAGAGTTTTAACAAACTCTCTGTCACTGTGCAGCTGTGGTGCTAATGCTATGTTTTTAGCTTCCCTTTACAGCAGCAGCACTAACCTCTCGCTCTGGGCACAAACAGACTGCTGTGTCTTCAGGGCCAGACATGTTTATCCTCTGTCTTCTCAATTCTCCGCTCAAAGTGCCGTATTTTTCGCTGAGTCTCGTAGTCTAAGATGTTATTCCTTCAGCACTGCTCTGGTGGAACCACTACAGACGCACTGGACTAGCTGCTGAGCAGCGTCGCGCTGTGGCGTCGCGCTGTGGCGTCGCGCTGCGACGCGAGGCGGATTTTTTAAATTTGTATTATTATTATTATTTATCATTATTATTATTCTTTTATTTGTATCATTTTACATAAATGAGCAGCGGGCCGTATCAAATCTCTTGGCGGGCCAAAATCGGCCCGCGGGCCGCATAAATGACCCCCCTGATTTAGGATCATGTGTCAAATTCATGAATCCTTCCTGAAAGTGGGTGGCGAGCTACTGGTAGCTCCCGTGCTACAGGTTGGAGCAGACGCAGTAAAGTCAGAGAAAACACAAAAAAGCAGATAATTATTTAATTGAATATTTCTACTTTTAGTAAACCAGTGGCAATTATTAATTGCGTTCCCTAAAAGTCACGACACTGAACAGAATCGATTGCACCAATGAGAACCTCAGGATGTGCCGCTCAGTGGCCGCTGTCCAGTGATTAACGGAGCACAAGGCACGTGTGACATCAATCACGCGTCCCATGGAAGCGGCAGGCGGCTCACATGAGAGTCAGCCTTCCCTTTCCGCTGCAGCGCTGAGGCTGATTAGGGCAGAAGTGTGGGAGGATTTATCTGTTCCGGGCTGCACTCATATTCATGTATTTGTTTTTGTGGCGCAGGGGTCAGGACAGTGGTGTGGGACCCCGCTTGCTCGGCCCCTCTCTGTCTGCTGACCTCCCACCTCACTCCCAAAAATGGACACTTTCATTGAACACTTATTTTGCTATCTGTTCAACTCTGGCCCGTGCAGAGACTGATGGTGTTTGCTTCCAGGCTGCTGACAAGTTTTTTTATTCAAGAACGTTTTATTTATGAATGTCCAGTTCCTATTTTGGCTTCACTGACACTGGCTACGTGTGCGCGCTGACCGAGTGGATGTGGTGTTCTCAGGCCGAGCAGCCGGAGAGTTATGGAGCAGAAGATGGATCAACCTCTGGCTAGAACTGGGTCACATCATGCACTGTGTTTACATGGCCCCAAACTGACCACTCCTGACGCACACATCTGTATACATGCAGACTCAGTGACAGACTCATTCATCCTGGCTGTGTGAAGGAGGTTCTGCTGGTCTTTCCTTCCTGCTGCTGTCAGACTGTACAATGAAAACTGCTGAGTCTGTAAATACTGTAATCATGTGCAATACTGCAACTTCAGAATGTCCACTGAATGTGCCATCGGCCCCTCCCACCACCATCTACTTATTACCCTGCCCTAAATGTAAATAAAGTTGCACTATATATATTAGATACTTTTGAATGATTGAAATCGAAGCATTTACAGCTAAGAATTTCATTTTGTATATTTTGTGTGCTCCATGTGTCTCACTACTGTCCTGTATGTGCGCTGCAACATTGAAATTTCCCCACTGTGAAATGAACAAAGGATCTCTATCTAATGCTGCGTTCAGACCGGATCATGTGTTGCGTCGGCTTTCAATGCAAAGTCAATGGTGACACGAGCGTCTCGGAATGCACGCACGGACTGCGCGGGAAAGTCGAAGGGGAGGAACGCAGGAGATGAATTTTGCTGAACCTTTCCTCGGGATGTTTGTGCAGCAACCAATCAGAGAGCCGTAAAGTGGTCACGGGGACATTAGTGGTCTGAGCGAGCAGACTGAAAATACTCCAAAACAGGAGCCACTCCAGGACTAAACCAGGGTTGACAATGGGGGACAGAGTGTTTGTTAACATGTGAGTTTTCATGCTCCCGTGACTTTATGCAACTGCTTCGAGCCTGTTCGCCGATGCGGAAGTACCATTTAATAATAAAATAAATGTATGGCGCACCTCCGTGAACACATACTACTGTTATATAAAGTCTGTGGAAGGTCTATGGACACAGACACGCTGCAAAGATGCATTAATGGAGAAGATCTGTACACAAGAAGCCGCTAGCTTAACTCTGTTAGCATCAGAGCCCGCCGGCTACTTCTGCCACTTCCGGCGTGCGCCAGGACCTCTGGTCTGAAAACCCCTGCGTCTGAAAACTAGAGAATGTGCGTTTCAGCATTGGCGGTCTGGAAGCACCATTATACAGACTCAGTCCTCTGTCTCAGTATACATACAGACTCAGTCCTCTGTCTCAGTATACATACAGACTCAGACCTCTGTCTCAGTATACATGCAGACTCAGACCTCTGTCTCAGTATACATACAGACTCAGACCTGTCTCAGTATACATACAGACTCAGTCCTCTGTCTCAGTATACATACAGACTCAGACCTGTCTCAGTATACATACAGACTCAGACCTCTGTCTCAGTATACATACAGACTCAGACCTGTCTCAGTATAGTACATGCAGGGACTTTGCAACCCTTTCAGAGGCTTCCTGTAACTTTGCCGTAGCACTAAGACTTTTGGGATTTCATGGAAAAAGTTGAGGACAGTTTAAATCCTCTTTGTTTTTCTGTCAGATTGTTTTATTATTTACATTTCTGTAACGCCTTTAGAGGCGACTGTTGTTGAGGTTTGTGTACCAGTCCTCCTCATGATGTGTACCATGACCAGACCTCCACATGGTGTTTACCATGACCAGCTCACATTAAAAAGACAGTGTTTAAAGTCTGACTGTGATATTTTTGGTTTGAAACTGTTCCATTGAATAAAAATGCTTCAGATGAAGATTGTTCTGATGAAAGGAAACATCAGAGACTTTAAACTGGTTTGTTTTAGGTCCATTCACAACATCAGAATAAATAGTGCTTCCATCTGTCATATTCTGCTTCTGCTCCTCCCATGAGGCCGTGCTCCTCACCCTCTCTCCTCACCCTCTCTCCTCACCCTCTCTCTTCACCCTCTCTCTGAGGGAGCACGTGTGTCTTGTCACTTTGTTCAAACACTTGTAACGCACACAGAGCTTTGATAATGAGCCGTGTCCCGAGGAGAGTATGTGCACGTGTTTCTGACGTCACACAAACATGTATTTGAAATACTTTAAATAGAAAACATTGAACGGCAGGTTCTAGAACTCTCTCCTCACAAGTCACCAGAGCTGTGTTGTGTGTTGGTGGTTGTGTTGTGTGTTGGTGGTTGTGTTGTGTGTAGGTTGCTATGTTGGACACAACAGTTTCGTGCAGAGTGTAGATACAGAGGGTCAGTGAAAAGTGTTAAAAGTCTCGGCTGGTCGAGAAGAGTCCAAAGATCACACGCCTCTGTCCTGCTGTCCTCTCCCTTATCATGAGGCCTGTGTCCTGCTGTCCTCTCCCTCATCATGAGGCCTGTGTCCTGCTGTCCTCTCCCTCATCATGAGGCCTCTGTCCTGCTGTCCTCTCCCTCATCATGAGGCCTGTGTCCTGCTGTCCTCTCCCTCATCATGAGGCCTGTGTCCTGCTGTCCTCTCCCTCATCATGAGGCCTGTGTCCTGCTGTCCTCTCCCTCATCATGAGACCTGTGTCCTGCTGTCCTCTCCCTTATCATGAGGCCTGTGTCCTGCTGTCCTCTCCCTCATCATGAGGCCTGTGTCCTGCTGTCCTCTCCCTTATCATGAGGCCTGTGTCCTGCTGTCCTCTCCCTCATCATGAGGCCTGTGTCCTGCTGTCCTCTCCCTCATCATGAGGCCTGTGTCCTGCTGTCCTCTCCCTCATCATGAGGCCTGTGTCCTGCTGTCCTCTCCCTTATCATGAGGCCTGTGTCCTGCTGTCCTCTCCCTCATCATGAGGCCTGTGTCCTGCTGTCCTCTCCCTTATCATGAGGCCTGTGTCCTGCTGTCCTCTCCCTCATCATGAGGCCTGTGTCCTGCTGTCCTCTCCCTCATCATGAGGCCTGTGTCCTGCTGTCCTCTCCCTCATCATGAGGCCTGTGTCCTGCTGTCCTCTCCCTCATCATGAGGCCTCTGTCCTGCTGTCCTCTCCCTCATCATGAGGCCTCTGTCCTGCTGTCCTCTCCCTCATCATGAGGCCTGTGTCCTGCTGTCCTCTCCCTCATCATGAGGCCTGTGTCCTGCTGTCCTCTCCCTCATCATGAGGCCTGTGTCCTGCTGTCCTCTCCCTCATCATGAGGCCTGTGTCCTGCTGTCCTCTCCCTCATCATGAGGCCTGTGTCCTGCTGTCCTCTCCCTCATCATGAGGCCTGTGTCCTGCTGTCCTCTCCCTCATCATGAGGCCTGTGTCCTGCTGTCCTCTCCCTCATCATGAGGCCTGTGTCCTGCTGTCCTCTCCCTTATCATGAGGCCTGTGTCCTGCTGTCCTCTCCCTCATCATGAGGCCTGTGTCCTGCTGTCCTCTCCCTTATCATGAGGCCTGTGTCCTGCTGTCCTCTCCCTCATCATGAGGCCTGTGTCCTGCTGTCCTCTCCCTCATCATGAGGCCTGTGTCCTGCTGTCCTCTCCCTCATCATGAGGCCTGTGTCCTGCTGTCCTCTCCCTCATCATGAGGCCTCTGTCCTGCTGTCCTCTCCCTCATCATGAGGCCTCTGTCCTGCTGTCCTCTCCCTCATCATGAGGCCTATGTCCTGCTGTCCTCTCCCTCATCATGAGGCCTGTGTCCTGCTGTCCTCTCCCTCATCATGAGGCCTGTGTCCTGCTGTCCTCTCCCTCATCATGAGGCCTGTGTCCTGCTGTCCTCTCCCTCATCATGAGGCCTGTGTCCTGCTGTCCTCTCCCTCATCATGAGGCCTGTGTCCTGCTGTCCTGTCTCTGATCATGAGGCCTGTTACACTACTGGACTGTGGGCTGGGGGGGGGGGGGGGGGGGGGGGGGGGTGAAGGGTCTATACAAGGAATGCTATGTGGCTCTGACCTGACATGTCTCTGAAGCTGGAGGGGGTCCTGACCTTTGACCCCCGGCTCCAAAACGAGGCAGATGAAAAAAGGCTGTGGAGCTGAACAAGGGGCTCTGTTTGGACTCAGGAATGTCAGCCATAAAAAGATCCTTCAGAGGCAGAAAGAGCACAGTGTGTCAGCTGTCACTGTAGCATAGGGACTGCAGCACAGGGACACTGCAGCACAGGGACTGCAGCACAGGGACACTGCAGCACCCGGACAGCAGCACAGGGACAGCAGCACAGGGACACTGCAGCACAGGGACTGCAGCACAGGGACACTGCAGCACAGGGACAGCAGCACAGGGACACTGCAGCACAGGGACAGCAGCACAGGGACACTGCAGCACAGGGACAGCAGCACAGGGACAGCAGCACAGGGACACTGCAGCACAGGGACTGCAGCACAGGGACACTGCAGCACAGGGACAGCAGCACAGGGACACTGCAGCACAGGGACAGCAGCACAGGGACACTGCAGCACAGGGACAGCAGCACAGGGACTGCAGCACAGGCACACTGCAGCACAGGGACTGCAGCACAGGGACACTGTAGCACAGGGACATTGCAGCACCCGGACAGCAGCACAGGGACAGCAGCACAGGGACACTGCAGCACAGGGACACTGCAGCACAGGGACTGGCGAGAGGTTAATAACAGAGAGCAATCAATAAAGATGTTTAGGTCAAAACATGTTCAAAACTTCACAGAACTAAACAACACACACGCACACGCACGCACGCACACACACACACATTTCTAATACTGAGGCCTGAATATGCCAGTGAGTGGGCGAACAGAGTGTGACATCACCCGCAGGACACTGATCCCTGTGAGCTCTGGTCTGACTGAACAGTAAATGTGTTTGTGAATTGGAGCCAGCGTCTTCTGTAGCTTTGTTTGCTAACAAGTTAGCACTGCCCCTCCTGGTTCTGTGTCTCCTAGTTCTGTCCCTACTGGTTCTCTCCCTGCTAGTTCTGTCCCTCCTGGTTCTATCCCTCCTGGTCCTGCCTCGCATGGTTCTGTCTCTCCTGGTCCTGTCTCTCCTGGTTCTATCCCTCCTGGTCCATTCTCTCCTGGTCCTGTCTCTACTGGTTCTGTCTCCCCTGGTTCTATCCCTCCTGGTCCTGTCTCTCCTGGTTCTGTCTCTCCTGGTTCTATCCCTCCTGGCCATGTCTCTCCTGGTCCTGTCTCTCCTGGTTCAGTCCCTCCTGGTTCAGTCCCTCCTGGTTCTGTCTCTCCTGGTTCTATCCCTCCTGGTCCTGTCTCTCCTGGTTCTGTCTCTCCTTGTTCTGTCTCTCCTGGTTCTATCCCTCCTGGTTCTGTCTCTGCTGGTTCTGTCCCTCCTGGTTCTGTCTCTCCTGGTTCTGTCTCTCCTGGTCCTGTCTCTCCAGTCCAATCCCTCCTGGTCCTGTCTCTCCTGGTTCTGTCTCTCCTGGTTCTATCCCTCCTGGTTCTGTCTCTCCTGGTTCTGTCTCTCCTGGTCCAATCCCTCCTGGTCCTGTCTCTCCTGGTCCAATCCCTCCTGGTTCTGTCTCTCCTGGTCCTGTCTCTCCTGGTTCTGTCTCTCCTGGTTCTGTCTCTCCGGGTTCAGTCCCTCCTGGTTCAGTCCCTCCTGGTTCTGTCCCTCCTGGTCCAGTCCCTCCTGGTCCAATCCCTCCTGGTTCTGTCTCTCCTGGTCCTGTCTCTCCTGGTTCTGTCTCTCCTGGTTCTATCCCTCCTGGTTCTGTCTCTCCTGGTTCTGTCTCTCCTGGTTCGGTCCCTCCTGATTCAGTCCCTCCTGGTTTTGTCCCTCCTGGTTCTGTCCCTCCTGGTCCAGTCCCTCCTGGTTCTGTCCCTCCTGGCCCCTTCCCTCCTGGTCCTGTCTCTTCTGGTTCTCTCCCTCCTGATTCTCTCCCTCCTGGTTCTGTCTCTCCTGGTTCTATCCTTCCTGGTCCTGTCCCTTCTGGTTCAGTGTCTCCTGGTTTGGTCTCTCCTGGTTCTATCCATCCTGGTCCTGTCTCTCCTGGTTCTGTCTCTCCTGGTCCTGTCTCTCCTGGTTCTGTCTCTCCTGGTTCTGTCCCTCCTGGTTCTATCCCTCCTTGTCCTGTCTCTCCTAGTTCTGTCCCTCCTGGTTCTGTCTCTCCTGGTTCTATCCTTCCTGGTCCTGTCCCTTCTGGTTCAGTGTCTCCTGGTTTGGTCTCTCCTGGTTTGGTCTCTCCTGGTTCTATCCATCCTGGTCCTGTCTCTCCTGGTTCTGTCTCTCCTGGTTCTATCCTTCCTGGTTCTGTCCCTCCTGGTTCTGTCTCTCCTGGTTCGTCCCTCCTGGTTCAGTCCCTCCTGGTCCAGTCCCTCCTGGTTCTGTCCCTCCTGGTCCAGTCCCTCCTGGTTCTGTCTCTCCTGGTTCTGTCCCTCCTGGTTCTATCCCTCCTTGTCCTGTCTCTCCTAGTTCTGTCCCTCCTGGTTCTGTCTCTCCTGGTTCTATCCCCTCCTGGTTCAGTCCCTCCTGGCCCCTTCCCTCCTGGTCCTGTCTCTTCTGGTTCTCTCCCTCCTGGTTCTGTCTCTTCTGGTTCTATCCTTCCTGGTCCTGTCCCTCCTGGTCCTGTCCCTTCTGGTTCAGTGTCTCCTGGTTCTGTCTCTCCTGGTTCAGTGTCTCCTGGTTCAGTCCCTCCTGGTTCAGTCCCTCCTGGTTTTGTCCCTCCTGGTCCAGTCCCTCCTGGTTCTGTCCCTCCTGGTTCAGTCCCTCCTGGTCCAGTCCCTCCTGGTTCTGTCTCTCCTGGTTCTGTCCCTCCTGGTTCTATCCCTCCTTGTCCTGTCTCTCCTGGTCCTGT
The DNA here is from genome assembly GCA_964034765.1 of Knipowitschia caucasica. NCBI lineage: Eukaryota > Metazoa > Chordata > Actinopteri > Gobiiformes > Gobiidae > Knipowitschia > Knipowitschia caucasica. Next base: position 38,553,446 of record OZ035829.1, read on the forward strand.
CCCTCCTGGTTCTGTCTCTCCTGGTTCTGCCTCTCCTGGTTCTCTCCCTCCTGGTTCTATCCCTCCTTGTCCTGTCTCTCCTGGTCCTGTCCCTCCTGGTTCTGTCCCTCCTGGTTCTGTCTCTTCTGGTTCTCTCCCTCCTGGTTCTGTCTCTCCTGGTTCTATCCTTCCTGGTCCTGTCCCTCCTGGTCCTGTCCCTTCTGGTTCAGTGTCTCCTGGTTCTGTCTCTCTTGGTTTGGTGTCTCCTGGTTCTATCCCTCCTGGTTCTATCCCTCCTGGTTCTGTCTCTCCTGGTTCTGTCTCTCCTGGTTCTGTCTCTCCTGGTCCTGTCTCTCCTGGTTCAGCTGGAAGCACTTTGACATTCCCACATAGTTTGGTCTAAAAGTGCCAAAGGGGACGCATTCTCAGGGGTCAAAGGTCAATGTGGCTGAAGAAAAAGCTTTAGTCTCAGAGAGAAGCAGTTACCCCAGAGTTACTACTACTACTACTACTACTACTGCTACTACTACTGCTACTACTACTGCATACTGCTGCTACTGCTACTACTACTGCATACTGCTGCTGCTACTACTACTACTACTACAGCATACTGCTACTACTACTACTACTAGTAGTAGTAGTAAGTAAGTAAGTAAGTAGTAAGTAGTAGTAAGTAGTACTGCTACTACTACTACTGTTACTACTACTACTGCTACCACTACTACTACATACTAGTTCTACTACTACTTCTACTTCTACTCTTTATACTACATAATACTACTACCACTGATACTACATACTGTTCATACTACTGTTAATACTACATACTATACTACTACTATATTATATTCCTATTACAAGGCAAGGCAAGTTTATTTATATAGCACAATTCATACACAAGGCAGCTCAAAGTGCTGAACAAAACAAGAAAGCATTAAAATCATAAATAATCACAGAACATTAAAAAGAAAGATACAAATATAAAATCCCTCAGTTGTATGCACAGTTAAACAGAACTGTTTTTAACCTGGTTTTAAACATTGTCAGAGAGGAGGCCTGTCTCACATCTTCAGGAAGACTGTTCCAGATTTTAGCAGCATGAATCTGAAAAGCAGCCTCCCCATGTTTAGTTGACTCTGGGCACTAACAGGAGTCCAGTCCCTGTGCTCCTCAGAGTCCTAGCTGGAGTCCAGTCCCTGTGCTCCTCAGAGTCCTAGCTGGAGTCCAGTCCCTGTGCTCCTCAGAGTCCTAGCTGGAGTCCAGTCCCTGTGCTCTTCAGAGTCCTAGCTGGAGTCCAGTCCCTGTGCTCCTCAGAGTCCTAGCTGGAGTCCAGTCCCTGTGCTCCTCAGAGTCCTAGCAGGAGTCCAGTCCCTGTGCTCCACAAAGTCCGGGCTGGTTCATATGGTACTAACATGTCACTAATATATTTTGCTGCGAGGCCAGACTGTTTTAAAGTCTATTCTCTGAGCCACAGGAAGCCAGTGCAGAGACCTGAGGACTGGACTAATGTGGTCGTACTATTAATACTACATACTGTTTATACTACAAACTGTTACTACTACATACTCCTACAACTACATATTACTACACATACTGTGACTACTACATACTGTTGATACAAAATACTGTGACTGTTACTACTGCTACATACTGTTAATACTACAAACTGTGACTACAACATACTGTTACCACTACATACTCCTAACTACATATTACTACTATGTACTGTTACTACCACTATTACATGCTGTGACTATTACGTACTCCAACAACTATATATTACTACTACACACTGTTACTACTACATACTGTTACTACTACACACTGTTAATACTACATACTGTTACTACTACACACTGTTAATACTACATACTGTTACTACTACACACTGTTAATACTACATACTGTTTCTACTACATACTGATCCTGCAGTAATGTGAGTGCAGTAGTGCAGTAGTGCAGTGACACACACGGTGGTCCTCTGTGCTCTCTCCAATAAAAGCCCTGACCAACAGTTGACCTTTAGAGGCTCCTCTACAGTTTTGGTCCTGGTCCTGGTCCTGGTCCTGGTCCGGGTCCTGGTCACACGGAGCCAATAGCAGAAGCAGCTGTGGCTGAGGGGCGGGGCCCGGCGGGTCAGCGGGTCACACTGCTGCTAAAGTCATCGCAGAGAGAGAGGAGAGACTGGGGCTGCTCTTCAAAGGAGCTGACACAGGGTCCTGCTCTCCCCCTCTCCCCTCTCTCCTCTCCCCCTCTCCCCCTCTCCCCCTCTTTGGGACCTCAGGGGTCACCACAGCTCAGGGTTAATAAAGTGATCCCAGGTGTCGGCAGAGAGCAGAGGAGGCCCCTATTTCACACCAGAGTGTCCCCTGGGCCCCTGTCCAACAGCTCTTCCACATGGTCCTGAACTACCATGAGAACTGTTCACTACAGAACCATGAGAACTGTTCACTACGGAACCATGAGAACTGTTCTCTACAGAACCATGAGAACTGTTCTCTACAGAACCATGAGAACTGTTCTCTACAGAACCATGAGAACTGTTCTCTACAGAACCATGAGAACTGTTCTCTACAGAACCATGAGAACTGTTCTCTACAGAACCATGAGAGCTGTTCTCTACAGAACCATGAGAACTGTTCTCAGAAAAGCTCTGTCCATTAGACATAATGACAGGAGACACTGTGAAGTGTGTGGGTCAAGATCAAAACACACAACCACAACACACACACACACACACACAGCCACACACACACACACACACACACAGCCACAACACGCACACAACACACATTCAATCATAAATGCAACTAAGTGTAACTTCAGACTGGTAGACTCCTCAAACACGTCCTTACACTCACATCAGCTTCATCAACTCCCAGCAGCCACACACCAAACCCATCTCCACCTCCTCTCCACCTCCAACCCGCCTCCTCCCCATCTCCACCTCCTCTCCACCTCCAACCCACCTCCTCCCCATCTCCACCTCCTCCTCAGGGTTCCATCACTCACACCTTGCCCTGTTGCCACCAGTGTTTAGGTCCAGGATCGTAATCTGCATGATGCACAGATCCTCACAGAGCCACAGCCGGGCACTCAAACTAATAAACTACAAACAATCTTGCAATCAATAAATCTTTTACATCTCTTCTCCTGTAGTCTCTCGATTGAACTCACACTCACTCACACACACACACACACTGATACACACTGATACACACACTCCTGTCACCTTTCACACTCTCGTCCCTCTTTGTGCAACAGTTGCTTCTTTACGCCTAGAAAAGTAAATACAATAAATTGTGGTTCAGAGCCGGAGCGGGGACAGTGTTGTGTTTCAGCACTGTGGACACACACAATAGAAACACAGCTGTGCTGATCCATCCAGGCTCCGCGGGAGCTACAGGAGGGCAGGGCTGCATGTTCGTTAATGATCATTATGTGCTACAATAGAGGCATAGAGCTGTGTACATGTGAGAGAGTTTAACCCTCGTTAGAGCCTCTTGGAGATACTAATGATCAGAGGCTGTTTGTGCCTCATTGTGCCTCAGCACGGAACTTTATTTATCACTGTTACAGTAACGGCTGCACAGGCGTCTTACCTGCAGCACACACCACAGATGTGGCTTTGGAGAAAGTGAAAGCCTCAAGACTGAGGCTGTAGATCCAGGACTGAGGCTGTAGATCCAGGACTGAGGCAGTAGATCCAGGACTGAGGCTGTAGATCCAGGACTGAGGCAGTAGATCCAGGACTGAGGCTGTAGATCCAGGACTGAGGCTGTAGATCCAGGACTGAGGCTGTAGATCCAGGACTGAGGCAGTAGATCCAGGACTGAGGCTGTAGATCCAGGACTGAGGCAGTAGATCCAGGACTGAGGCTGTAGATCCAGGACTGAGGCTGTATCAATCAATCAACTTTATTTGTATGGCGCCTTTCCAACACAAGGCCACTCAAAGCGCCTCACAACCCACATAATATCACACAAATCAGAGACATCAATAAATACATTAAAAACAGAATAAAATCACAAATAATGGAAAAAAAAAAAAAAAAAAAAAAACTTAAAATATTAAAAGCACACACGGGATTAAAATAATAAATAACCACAATGCATTAAAAAAAAAAAGAGTATGTATCAATAAAATCCTTCAGCCGTATGCACAGCTAAAAAGAACAGTTTTTAGCCCTGATTTAAAAATTGCCAGAGTAGATGCTAGCCTCACATCTTCAGGAAGATTGTTCCAGATTTTAGCTCCATAAATCTCAAACGCTGCCTCCCCATGTTTAGTTCTGACTCTTGGAACCAGTAAGAGGCTACCTCCTGTGCTCCTCAGAGTCCGGGTCGGTTCATATGGGACTAACAAGTCGCTTAAGTACCCTGGTGCGAGGCCATGGAGAGACTTGTACACAAGCAGTGCTGCTTTGAAGTCTATTCTCTGAGCCACAGGAAGCCAGTGCAGAGACCTGAGAACTGGACTAATGTGGTCATATTTCCTGGTCCTGGTCAGGACTCGAGCTGCTGCATTTTGGACATACTGCAGTTGTTTTACAGCCTGTTTGGAGAGACCTGTGAGCAGGCCATTGCAGTAGTCTAACCTACTGGAGACAAATGCATGGATGAGAATCTCCAGATCTGATTTAGACACTATGTTTCTAATTTTGGCAATGTTTTTCAGATGGTAAAATGCTGCTGATGTTACTGATTTGATATGACTGTTAAAATTTAAGTCTGAGTCCATTATAACTCCTAGGTTTCTGACCTGGCCTACAGGTTCCAGGGAGAGAGACTGGAGGTGACGAATAACGCTCTCTCTTTGTTTCTGAGGACCAAAGACAATCAATTCTGTTTTGTCTGCGTTTAGCTGAAGGAAGTTATTTTGCATCCAATCACTGATCTGTTGGATACAGTGAAGGAGTGATTCCACTGGTTCATGTTCTCCTGCAGTAAGTGAGACATAAATTTGAGTGTCATCAGCGTAATTGTGGTAGGATACATTGTTGGAGCGTATTAACTGACCTAACGGCAGCATGTAAATATTGAACAGAAGAGGCCCCAGAATTGATCCCTGTGGCACTCCGCAGGTCAGAGCCATATGATCTGAGACACAGTTTCCTATCTGAACCAAGTATTTCCTGTCTTCTAGGTAAGACCTAAACCAACTTAGGGCAGTCCCAGTGACACCCACCCAGTGCTCTAGTCTCTGCATGAGGATCTCGTGGTCGACTGTGTCGAACGCAGCACTCAGATCCAACATTACTAAAACTGTGACTTTTCCTGTGTCGGTGTTAAGTCGGATGTCATTTGTAACCTTCACTAGTGCAGTCTCAGTGCTGTGATTGGCTCTAAAGCCGGACTGGAGCGCATCAAACGAACTATTAGTTACTAAGAATTCTGTAAAGTTGGTAAGCTACTTTTTCCAGAATTTTTCCCATAAACGGCAGATTTATGGGCCTCAGTCCTGTAGACCCAGGACTGAGGCTGTAGATCCAGGACTGAGGCTGTAGATCCAGGACTGAGGCTGTAGACCCAGGACTGAGGCTGTAGATCAATTTCCAAACAACAGAAAGTCAAAACAAGTCCCTGTATGTGCGCTTTATGAGTCGTGTGTGTTGTTGTGTGTGTATGATGTGTGTTGTGTGTGTGTGTGTTGTGTGTGTGTGTGTATGATGTGTGTCGTGTGTGTGTGTGTGTTGTGTGTGTGTGTATTATGTGCGTTGTGTGTGTGTGTGTGTGTTGTGTGTGTGTATTGTATTGTGTGTGAGAGGATTTAGCGATAGTTGAAGATAAGTAGATAAAGTGACATTCAGGGGACGTTCTGAAGCAGTATTGCACATTGCACATGATTACAGTTCCTTACTATTTCGTTTTTACTGCTGATTCTGAGGCCACTTCGGGAAAATCAAATTTCTCATCTGAAGAAGATGACAAAGTCTGGGATCGCGTCTTTCATTCAGACAGAAGACATGTTTTATTGTCGATGGTAGAGACAGCACGAACAACACGAACACAGAATGCAAGTGTATTATACAGAGCGGAGGCATGGAGACCTCCAATCAGCAGCTGCCACAGTGCCATGTAGCTTGGCCTTCAGATAGACAAAACAAGGGAAAAGTACTGGCTTCTGCACATTGATAGAATGATGAGTTTAACTTTAACAAAAGTTGCTTCAAAGTGTTATGAAATCTCACACATCCACAAAGGAATTGATAACTTTTCCAAATTGCTATGTCCTTGTTCATGACGTCAGATGGACCTGCTCTGAACCTGGTCTGGTCTGGTTTGGTGAGGGCCGTGTGTGGGTGTGTGGTGGTTGTGTGTCGATGATACACACACACAAACAGCTGAAGTTCTGGACGTTGTGTTGTGATGTTGTTTGTGTGACGTGTTGCAGCAGGCTCAGCCCAGGGGCGCCCCTCCCCCTGAAACTTGACCTGTCGGTATGCAGCCCAGAATCCTCCCTCTGCCTGACTCCTGACCTCTGACCCGACACACACACATGACACACACATGGACACACACACACACGGAAACACACGCACACACACAGACACACAGAAACACACACATGGACACATGCACACATACAGACACACACACATGGACAAACACAAGGACACACACACACACACACACATATGGACACACAGAGACACACATGGACAAACACACTCATACTTTGGTTAATACTTAAACAAAAGAGTTAAACAAAAGAAGATAGAGGTGAACTTCTGTTCATGAGAGCGACTGGCCCCTCCCCCACATGTGACTCCTCCCCCACATGCGACGCTAAAAGTAGCCGTTTGAAAACCATTGAAACCAATGTTTCTGATGGAGTCAGGCCCATGACAAATGTTTTTAGATTGCGGCTCTAAACTCCACACAAGGAGCAGGTCTGCAGTAGTCACAGACCTACTGTACCTGTGTTTTAGCACAGGTACCTTTTATCTAATAGTAGTACATTATAATACTGTGTTTTTTGCACTATTAGGCGCGGATAAAAGTCTTTAATTTTAACAGTGCGACTTATAATCCAAGTAACCCTATGTATCCATTTCTATCTGTGTTTACTGACCGAGCTACAGTATATAGCTAGTTATTGCCAAAATGTAAAAGACCGAGCCGGCACGGCTGTTTGTGCTCTTGCACTTAGTTGTACCCACATTCACTGTTATTCACTCTTGTTTGTAAAAACAAACACGTAAGCACAAGTCCTTCCACTGCTCATCTCGCTGCATCCCGGTCACCTACCTCAAGGCTCGGTGCTTGGTCCCCTCCTTTTCATTCTTTACATGCGGCCCCTTGGCCACATCATCCAGCATCACATTTTCAAATTCCACAGCTATGCAGACGACACTCAACTTTACCTGTCAGCCAAATCCATAACCCCTGCCACCATCTCCTCCATCACAAACTGCATATCCGCAATATAATCCTGGATGTCCACCAATTTCCTCAAACTCAACTGCAAAAAATCTGAAATTATTATTATCGGCCCCAAGTCCCTCCTTTCCAATACCCAGCATTTCACACTCTCCATCGACAGCCACACCATCTCACCGTCTGCTCAGATCAGAAACCTCGGAATCATCCTTGATCCCACCTTTTCTTTTAAGCCCCACATCCGCAACGTCACCAAAACTGCCTTCTTTCATCTTAAAAACATTGCCCGTCTTCGCCCATATCTGTCTTCCACCGCTGCTGAAACCCTGATCCATGCTTTCATATCCTCCAGACTCGACCTCTGCAACAGTCTTTTTATACGGCCTTCCTTCATCTGATCTCCAAAAACTACAATATGTCCAAAACTCCGCCGCCCGCCTCCTCACTCAGACCCGCTCCAGAGAACACATCACCCCTGTCCTTCATAGACTCCACTGGCTCCCCATCAAACAACGCATCCAATTCAAAATCCTCCTCATCACCTACAAAGCCCTCCATGACCTCGCTCCTCCAGACCTCACTGAACTTCTACAGCCCTACAGTCCCGCCGACTCCGATCTGCAGACTCACAGCTCCTCACTCCCACTGTCAAATCCAAGCACCGAACCTTGGGGGACCGAGCTTTCGCCATCTCTGCTCCCACTCTCTGGAACTCTCTCCCTCCTCATCTCAGAAACTCGGACTCACTAAACTCCTTCAAAAACAACTCACCTCTTCCTCCAAGCATACGACTCTTAGTTTAAACTTTATACCCTTCTTTTCCACTCTTAGATTTTTAGTTTTGTGTGTCTGTGTGTGTGTGTGTGTGTGTGTGTGTCATAAATTTGCGAAGCGTCTTTGAGTTCTTGAAAAGCGCTACTGTATATAAAACTAATGTATTATCTAGAGTCTGGGTCCAGGACTGAGAAGGAGCAGACACCCCAATGTTTGGACCTAGTCCTTGGTACTTCCAGGAGGAGTTGAGACACGCCCACGAGACCATTCAGGGCTTTAAAAACAGAGTCACATTTTAAAATCAACTCGAATCGAAACTGGACGCCAATGTAGGGAATACAGTACTGGGGTGATGTGCTGACGTCTGGGTGTGTCCTCTGTGTGTGTCTCAGTGTGTGTCCTCAGTGTGTGTCCAGTGTGTGTCCATAGTGGGTCCAGTGTGTGTCCTCTGTGTGTGTCTCAGTGTATGTCCTCAGTGTGTGTCCAGTGTGTGTCCATAGTGGATCCAGTGTGTGTCTCAGTGTGTGTCCAGTGTGTGTCCATAGTGGATCCCGTGTGTGTCCTCAGTGTGTGTCCAGGACTGCGTGTTTCCTGCGGCTGCTCTCTCAAAAGGCCAGTTGTCTTTCTATTTTCCATATGAGGCACGAGACAAATGAGACCACTGTCCCCCCTCCTCCCCCGCCCAGAGACAGAGAGACAGAGGAGACAGAGGAGACACAGAGATTGAGAGACAGAGAGATCGAGAGACAGAGAGACAGAGGAGACAGAGGAGACACAGAGACTGAGACACAGAGATGCTGTTCCGAACACATCCACATCTGTCCTGTCTTTTCCATGATAAAAAGTTAAAAACAGCACTGTAAACCCTGACAAGTAAAGTTTACTTGAAAAAACCATGGAAATAAATTGCGTATTAACTTCACTTGAATTCCTCGAGTACATCTTTTACTTGATATTACCAAGTAACTTGAGTGATTGCAATAAAGTTTAAATTTTTACTTATGATCCGACCGGGAATCGTACTCAGAACCCTTTAGTTGAGAGGCAATGGTGCTACCCACTGAGCCACCAGGACACCCTGACACTGACACACAGTCTACACATCAAAATGTCAAAAGTGAGGCTTACTTGAACAGAAACAGTTCAATTCAAATAAAACCCTGAGTGACATAGGCAAGCTTTAAATAAACTAACAATAAATGAGTAATATATACTTACTGGGAAAAATCTATTTAAAATAACTTTGATATCTGAAGTAGGATTGAAGTTAGGGTTTACAGTGAGTGTGGGGAAACCTGCTGCTCGATTATCAAACTACAATAATGATTGCTTTCACTTTTTCCTTTGTTTACCACACTCCCAGAGCAGTCAATTTGACGGCTTTTAGTTTTGGAAGTATAATAACTCCGCTTATGTACGTTTGGGGTCTTCCTAACTTTGTGACTGTTCTGTACCTCTAAATACTTTATTTCTATGTCATTTGATTTTTACCTTTAACTCCCAGAGATGTTACAATGTAGACATTTCTGGTCGCCTGGCAACATTTTATGGCAGTTAAAGGCTTTTTTCTCCAATGGTCTGGTCCTGGACCAGTCCTGGACCAGTCCTAGACCAGTCCTGGACCAGTCCTGGACTGTACTGCAGAGTGGCTGGGCGCTCCCTCACTGATAGGGTGAGGAGCGCAGTCACACGGCAGGAGCTTGGAGTAGAGCTGCTGCTTCTCCACACTTTTCAGAAGTGTTTGTTTGTTCTCTATAAAAAATGGAATTTCAAATTCTTACATGAATTTGTCTTGACTGTGTCCTGTGCTCAGTCATATCAAAACATTAAGAAGATGAAGCACCATGTTTTGGTGGTAGTTACTGAGTGTGTAAACTCAGCAGCAGAACAAGAACAGATGAACAGGACCTTGGGAACAGGTCAGCGTTGTGTAAAGGCAAAGCTGAGGCCCTGTTCATCGCAAAAACAACCCAGCTCCTGATTTGAAGTGCAAACCGTCTAAACTAAAAAACCGTCTAAACTAAAAAAAAACAATGTAGTTCTAGCGCCTGGCCAGTAGGGGGCAGTGGAGCTTTACAACATAACCTCCACCAATATAACCACTTCCTCAACAACAGCCTCCTCAGGCCAAAGAACCAACATCACTCTGCATTAAACAGAAGCAGCGACAAACTGAACTACAGCTGTGGTTTTGTTTGGACCGAGGAGTTCATCCGCCGCCATTTTGTTTGTTTGTTCCGCTGCGCATGTCACATGTTCATCGCAGCCAAAGAGAGAGCACCTGCACTAGCCCCATTCATGTAACATGTGCATTCTGAAGTCCACAGCGGCTAAAAAAATATACACCCCCCTCAGCATTGACACATCTGGAACGGAGCTTTGGGCCAAGAGCGACTTTTGGACCATCCTGTAAAGACGTTTTCGAGAGGAAAGAAGACGCCATAGAAAAGCATTGAATCATTCTTTTTCAGGGTCCACCCCCACTGGCTTGGGGTGGTATTGCAAGTATGTCAGTGCACATGCTCGTGGACGTTTTTGAGCCGGGATCCACCCCCACTGTTTTTTTTCACATTTTCCTGCCCCAACGGCCATTTTGAAGAAGCCCACAGAAGGCAAAAGGGATGGCAATTTAGTTCCAACAGCGTAGATAAGCGTGAATATGTCCGTTAATATTTACACTCTATGGAAAAAACGCATGCGTGAGTCCCATTCCTTTAATGAGTGCATTCAAAGTCCACAGCAGCGAAACTGTGGACTGGAAAAAACAATACTCCACTCTGCATTGACTTTTGGAACATCCTGTAAAGATATTTTCGAGAGGAAAGTTGGAAAGTGCTAAACAAATGTATGTTGATTAATTTACTTATTAGTAAGTTAGATACCCAGAAACCCTGGCACTAACTGTAGAAATGACGACTATAGTTTGTCCATAAAAGTGAAAGAGCTGAGCCAGAGCGTTGGGAGATGCTTCCTACACATTGTTACAATGAAACAATAGAGATGTGCAGATTCCTTCAGTGCAGTGTGTGTTAAATGTTAGCGTTGTTAGCGCTTCTATGTGTTAAGTGTGACCCCCTTCTGTGACCCCTGACCCCCGGGCTGCCCTCCCGTGCTCTGGACAAAGCTTTGTTTCGGCTTTTCTCTAAGTCCTGAGCACGGCAGATTAAAGAGAACCCATTCTTCACGGGAGAATCCTGGCTCCACAGGACTCCAGGGGCACAGCAGCGGGTAGGGGCAGCTTCTTCAAAAGGATAGAGATAGAGAGATAGATAGATAGATGTATAGATGATAGAGAGATAGATAGATTTGGTTTCCCTTACTACTAAAAACGTACGGCTCCAGCTCTGAAATAAACCGAGCATCAATATCTGTAGATGGGTCTGCTCCTGACAGACGCCCAGTGGCATCAGGGTGGGTCAAATGCAGACGATAAAGTTACCTTCCTGACTAAGTGCTTGGTGCTACTGCTGTTACTCGCTGTGTGAAGGAGAGGTTATTGTCAAATACTTTTCTCACTGTCTCCAGCTACATAAAAAACTTGTGTGTGCAGCAAGAAGGTTCTGGATTCGAATCCCGGTCAGAACAGGGCCTGTCTGAGTGGAGATTGTCTATTCTCCCTGTGTCTGAATAGGTTTTCCTCCAGGTGCTCCGCTTTCATTTACCGCCAAAAACATGTCCAATAGGTCTGAATGTAACGAGTGATGGATGGTGCTTGTTATTCATTCATTCTTTGATTATCCTTTATCTTGTTTTCATCCATTTGAGTTCATTAAGATATTTTACACACTTATGATTCAATTAATCACATCTCAGTTCATTTGAGCTGGGCCAAATATTACCCAGAGAAGCTCAAACCTCCATAGATCTGCAAAGGTTTTGTTAAAAATATTCTGTCTTTCAATAAGATGAAAGCACCGCTGTAAATCCCTGTGAGTTGGAGGACAGCTCTGTCAGAATGCAGCTGGTATTTCTCTAATAACAGAGTCTACATGAAACTAAACGTGTCTTTGTGGCATGTGGCTGTGGAGGAGGTGCAGGGTGTGGAGGAGGTGCAGGGTGTGGAGGAGGTGCCGGGTGTGGAGGAGGTGCAGCGTGTGGAGGAGGTGCCGGGTGTGGAGGAGGTGCAGAGTGTGGAGGAGGCGCAGGGTGTGGAGGAGGTGCAGGGTGTAGAGGAGATGCCGATTGTGGAGAAGGTGCAGCGTGTAGAGGAGGTGCAGCATGTGGAGGAGGTGCAGCGTGTGGAGTAGGTGCAGCGTGTGGAGTAGGTGCAGCGTGTGGAGGAGGTGCAGCATGTAGAGGAGGTGCAGCTTGTAGAGGAGGTGCAGCATGTGGAGGAGGTGCAGTGTGTGGAGGAGGTGCCGGGTGTGGAGGAGGTGCAGAGTGTGGAGGAGGCGCAGGGTGTGGAGGAGGTGCAGGGTGTCGAGGAGGTGCAGCGTGTCGAGTAGGTGCAGCATGTGGAGGAGGTGCAGCGTGTAGAGGAGGTGCAGCATGTGGAGGAGGTGCAGCGTGTAGAGGAGGTGCAGCGTGTGGAGGAGGTGCAGCATGTGGAGGAGGTGCAGCGTGTGGAGGAGGTGCAGCATGTGGAGGAGGTGCAGCGTGTGGAGGAGGTGCAGCATGTGGAGGAGGTGCAGCGTGTGGAGGAGGTGCAGAGTGTAGAGGAGATGCCGATTGTGGAGGAGGTGCAGTGTGTGGAGGAGGTGCAGCGTGTGGAGTAGGTGCAGCGTGTGGAGGAGGTGCAGCTTGTGGAGTAGGTGCAGCATCTGGAGTAGGTGCAGCGTGTGGAGGAGGTGCCGGGTATGGAGGAGGTGCAGCATGTGGAGGAGGTGCAGCATGTGGAGGAGGTGCAGCGTGTAGAGGAGGTGCAGCGTGTGGAGGAGGTGCAGGGTGTGGAGGAGGTGCAGCGTGTGGAGGAGGTGCAGAGTGTGGAGGAGGTGCAGAGTACGTCTTAGACTCCCGTAGGAGAAACGGAGGTGTCCAGCAGCAGAAGACTCATCCAGGTTTGTTGTACAGTCTGACAGCTGGAGGAACAAAGGATCAGTGTAGTGATAGGAGCCTGTTGCTTCTATCACAACAGGTTACTGGGTTTGATTCTGAGCGGCCATAGTGTCATGCAGAGGGTGTCTGGAGTTGGAGCTTTGCTCCAGATACCAGCGAGCGTGTCTCTCATGCACGTGCACAGTGAGGTAGTGTTCTGACCAATCAGAGGGCAGCGTTCTGACCAATCAAAGCTGCTAATCAGAGAGGAGCTAGAGCGGGAGGAGAAAACAGCAGAGTTTGTTTCACTGAAACCGGTGGATTCAACACGAAAAAAATTCAGGACGACACAGGACACTACAATGACCTTTATGAAAACTGTAGGTTCTCTGTCAGGTTCTCAGTCAGCTGAGGTCGAGCTGTTTTAGTTTACACTGAGTATTATTGGGATATTTGTCTGAGTAACCCACGTGAATTTAGTCTGCAGTACCACGCCCATGTGCTGGGCAGCTATAAACTAGTAATACACAATCCAGTGTATATATGTTATATATACATATACAAATATATATATAAATATATAATTTACAAATATATACATATACAATATATATATATATATATATATATATATATATATAATATACAAATATATACATATACAAATATATATATATATATACATATATATATAAATATATACATATTCAAATATATACATATACAAATATTATATATATATATATATATATATATATATATATATATATAAACGGCTGACTGCAGCAGCAATGGTTAAAAAGTTTATGAATGTGTGTCCTCTTCAGGAGGAGGAGGAGGATGAGTCTCTGCAGCCGACTGAAGGAAGAGAAGGACATAAAGCAGTCACAGCCTTCATTAGGGCCTGTCAGCCAAAGCTGGCACTTTGATGGCCTTAGAGGGCCAATAAAGGAGACGGGTTGTGACCCCAGTGTTTGGGCCTCTCAGAGGAGCAGGGGTCACTCCAGGGGTCTGCCCTCCTCTCACCAGCACCATCACACTAGCACCATCAGACCAGGACCATCACACCAGCACCATCAGACCAGGACCATCACACCAGGACCATCACACTAGCACCATCAGACCAGGACCATCACACCAGGACCATCACACTAGCACCATCAGACCAGGACCATCACACCAGGACCATCATACTAGCACCATCAGACCAGGACCATCACACCAGGACCATCACACTAGCACCATCAGACCAGGACCATCACACTAGCACCATCAGACCAGGACCATCACACTAGCACCATCAGACCAGGACCATAACACTAGCACCATCAGACCAGGACCATCACACCAGCACCATCACACTAGCACCATCACACCAGCACCATCACACCAGCAGCATCACACTAGCACCATCAGACCAGGACCATCACACCAGCACCATCACACTCGCACCATCAGACCAGGACCATCACACCAGCACCATCACACTAGCACCATCACACCAGCACCATCACACCAGGACCATCACACTAGCACCATCAGACCAGGACCATCACACCAGCACCATCAGACCAGGACCATCACACCAGCAGCATCACACCAGGACCATCAGACCAGGACCATCACACCAGCACCATCACACCAGGACCATCACACCAGCAGCATCACACCAGCAGCATCACACTAGCACCATCAGACCAGGACCATCACACCAGCACCATCACACTAGCACCATCACACCAGCACCATCACACCAGGACCATCACACTAGCACCATCAGACCAGGACCATCACACCAGCACCATCAGACCAGGACCATCACACCAGCAGCATCACACCAGGACCATCAGACCAGGACCATCACACCAGCAGCATCACACCAGGACCATCACACCAGCAGCATCACACCAGGACCATCACACCAGGACCATCAGACCAGGACACATGCAGACAGCAGGTTCTTCATCCTAATTCTTTGATTTAAACCTTGTTCCTCATCACCTGCAGTTGTTTGTTTAGCTCCACCCAGGCTGATGTGGAAATGGGTTGTTTACATGTTCTCCCCATGTCTGCGTACATTTCCTCCACTAAAACATGACATGTCCAGGTAACAGGTCTGACAGCTGTGGATGACCTGCTCCATGTGACTCTGGTCTATGAAAGATGACTTACTTACATACAGTATATCAGGAAGTTCTGGAAACACGTAGCTCCGCCCCTTCTGTCTAAAAGCTCCTGTCAGTTCTGTAACAGTATGATGTCATTGTATCACTATGACATCAGCAGTTTTATGCCTTTTAAACAAAAGTATTGCTCCTGAATTAGCATCATTCACATTGTTTACATCCGTGTGACTGCGTTTGTTTCCTCTAGCGTCACACAGAACACTTCCTGATGCTTCATATCTTCTTTAAGAGCTTCTCCTCTTGTCTGTGAAAGAAAGAGCAAAGCAAAGTAATCAGACATGAGCTAAAGTGAAGCGGTGGCAGCGACGGCTGATGTGCTGAGGAAGCGGACCCCCCCCGGACCCCCCCTGCGGCCCCTGCTTTGGCCCTTTCACTGAGCACAAAGGAGCCCCGGGGCCGTGTTATGTGCGGCTCTTAAAGGCCCAGCTTCAGCCCGCCTCCAGCACAAAGCCCACCGAGTGAGAGTGTTCTTTCCCTGGCTCCTAATGACCGGGTACACCCCCCCTTAAGACTGTGGCCATAATGTGTCCATCAAGTGGAAAGATGAGTGGAGATGAGTCTCTGATGAGGAGAGAGAGTCCCTGATGAAGAGAGAGAGAGTCCCTGAAGAAGAGAGAGAGTCCCTGAAGAAGAAGAGAGAGTCCCTGAAGAAGAGAGAGAGAGTCCCTGAAGAATAGAGAGAGAGTCCCTAATGAAGAAAGAGTCCCTGATGAAGGGGATTGTCCCCTCTCTAGTCTCTCTCTAGTCCCTATGTAGTCTCTCTCTGTGGTCTCCCTGTGGTCTCTCTCTAGTCTCTCTCTACCGCCTCTGTGGTCTCTCTCTGGTCTCTCTGTGGTCTCTCTCCAGTCCCTCTGTGGTCTCTCGCTGGTCTCTCTGTGGTCTCTCTTCAGTCCCTCTGTGGTCTCTCGCTGGTCTCTCTGTGGTCTCTCTTCAGTCCCTCTGTGGTCTCTCTCTGGTCACTCTGTGGTCTCTCTGTGGTCTCTCTCTAGTCTCTCTGTGGTCTCTCTCTAGTCTCTCTGTGGTCTCTCGCTGGTCTCTCTGTGATCTCTCTTCAGTCCCTCTGTGGTCTCTCTCTAGTCACTCTGTGGTCTCTCTGTGGTCTCTCTCTAGTCTCTCTGTGGTCTCTCTCTAGTCTCTCTGTGGTCCCTCTGTGGTCTCTCTGTGATCTCTCTTTAGTCACTCTGTGGTCTCTCTGTGGTCTCTCTCTAGTCTCTCTGTGGTCTCTCTCTGGTCTCTCTGTGGTCTCTCTGTGGTCTCTCTGTGGTCCCTCTGTGGTCCCTCTGTGGTCTGTGGTCTCTCGGTGGGCTCTCTGTGGGACCAGTACAACATCACCATCAGAGCACCTACTTTGCACTTTGAGTCTGTTCTGTTTTGAAATCCCAGAACCAAAATCTAAGCTCCTCCCCCAACGCCACAAGTGTGAACTGTGGTCAAGTGTCTGCAGTGTGTGAGTGTGTGGAGGGGCCCCTGATGAGGACAAGAGTGTGTGAAGGGGCCCCTGAAGTGGACAGGGGTGTGTGGAGGGGCCCCTGAAGAGGACAGGAGTGTGTGGAGGGGCCCCTGAAGTGGACAGGAGTGTGCCTCAAGGGCCCACGGTTCTGTGTTTCGTTCAGAGGTCAGAGGAAAAAAAAGATTTTCTAGATGACTTCAAAGGAATCATGTAAATTAGGTTTGTCCGACATGCTTTGGGCATATAGTCGTTTAGTTTCATTTTCACTTTACAACACGTCAGATCTTTGGTACGAAGACAAGCAGTGAAACAGAAGCAGCTCGAGTCCAGACAAGGACCAGGAAGTACCATCACATTAGTCCTGGTCCCAGGTCTCTGCACTGGCTCCTGTGGCTCATGTTAGTGACGAATGAACCAAGGAGGAGTCTGAGGAGCACAGGGACTGACCACCTGCTGGGACACTGAGGAGCACAGGGACTGGCCTCCTGCTGGGACACTGAGGAGCACAGGGACTGGCCTCCTGCTGGGACACTGAGGAGCACAGGGACCGGCCTCCTGCTGGGACACTGAGGAGCACAGGGACTGGCCTCCTGCTGGGACACTGAGGAGCACAGGGACTGGCCTCCTGCTGGGACTCTGAGGAGCACAGGGACTATTGTGGCTATTTATGAATTCAATCCCATGTGAGATTTAAAGGTTTTGAATTACTTGTGTGATTTTGTTTTTAATATTTCTTGTGATCTTAGAGTGTGTGTTTACTGCCCTGTGGGATTTTAATTGTATTGTTTAATGTTTATGTTACATACTAATGTTTATGATTAATGCCGGATGTGATGTGTGTTGTGAGGTGCTTTGTGTTGCCTTGTATAGACAGACGCTCTAAGAAAAGTTGTTTACTGGTTGATAAAAGAAATCCCTTTTCTAAACCCAAACGTGAAGCGACCAAAGACACAGCCAAGTTCTCAGAGTTCTGCACAGTATCCAACCTGCACTGGGAGAGAAAAAATCCACAAAAGCACAGACTGTTGTGTTTTGTCCCCGTAGTTTAGCTCCAGATAAATATAATGAACTGATGTCTGATGTCCACTAGGGGGCACACAACACCATATTTTTGAGCCCCCTGCTCTGAATCTAACATTCCCAACGTGACAGAGTTTGATTGACATGATACGGTTTTGGAATTGGGATAAAAAAATGGTTAGTTTTATAGTGTGAATGAACTTTATTTCCCCCTAACAGCACAACCACTCAGTCTGAACATCAACGATAAGTGCGATCAAGAAAACGTGATAAAGGGATTTTATGCATAGATTTCTAAAACACGTAAACGAGAATGTGAAGAATTGTCCATGATACAAATCTACAACTACCTTTGTTTATATTTAATTTATGGACAATATTTAGACTTTCTGATGTTATCAAGAATGTGTGTGTGTGGCTTAAAAAACATTTGGACTTTTTTACGTGTATGTAAAATCCCTTGTTTTTTGTCCTTATGAGTTCACTGTGTGTGTGTGTGTGTGTGTGTGTGTGTGTGTGTGTGTGTGTAAAAAGGCTACATAATACCGCTGTAGACCTGCACTTACCATCAATGCGTTTACATAGTTTAAAATAAAGCCCTACACTGCCCCTTGTGGCAGCATTAAGACACTGTGGTCTTCGGATGTTTCAGTACTTCTATTGATGTTGAGTTTGAGATGTTTCACGCCGAAAGGTTAGATTGTAGCAGGTTTTAGCAGCAGTGCTAACTTCCAGCTGTAGTCCCTGAGCAGGGTGTTTGGGTAAAACCTCTTGAAGTAACTGCTGTGATTGCTGCTGTGTGAGGCCACTTTTCTTTTATTAAAAAAATCAAACGTTTTAGTTTCACTGCACAGATGTTTTTTCCTTTGTTGTGCTCTCTAAATAAATATAAAACTATTATATTGTAAATATAACAATTCTGAAATATATTCAGAATTGAATATATTCTGAATTAAGGCTCAGTTAATCACAATCGAATCCAAATCACAACTTTAGTGCCAACAATCAGACGGCAAACAAAAAACCTGGCACAAACAGATGCTTTCGAATCGTGCAAACTGAGTCTGAATACAGTGAATTGGTTCTCTTCTCTTATTCAATTGAGACATGTAACGATGAGCCAGTATAAAAGTGCATACATGTGTTCCAGTCTGTTTTAACAATCATAATTTCCCACAGTGCACTGGACACAGCCACACATTCCTCCGCTGTGGGAAAGATTCAGTATCACTCTCAAGCCACAAAACATGGGACACAAACCCATGACTCTGGTTTCTGCCTCTGAAACAGTCGCTTCTGTCACTCGTTTCACATGATTTCTGGCTTCTGTCTGTTTGACAGAAGTGAAAAAGAGAAGACCCTCCCTCACTCAGCCAATCAGCTCTCAGCCTAAAGATATAAACACTCACTAGTTTTTTATGCAAATAACATAATTTTGTTTATTATATTCACATAAAGATTGCACATAACAAGTGTAGAGTTATGAATAGACTCAGTTTATGGTTCAGGAGAGATCTGTAGAAGTGTGTGATTCTGACACATCTCGCAGCGTTCCACTGTCACTATCGCTCTGTCTGCAGTTTGCTCTGGACCGTGTGGTCGCCCTTGGAGCCTCCCAGACAGCCAGGACTCTTGCCCAGAGAGGGGTCGGCCGCCCACTGCTGCGGGCTCTTGGCCTGGATGGCTAAAGCGTGCACTCTGGTGCTCAGCTCCTCCTGCAGCGCGGTGTTGACCAGACGGTGGCGCTGCAGCAGGGAAAGACCGTCAAAGAGAGGGCTGACCACCAGGACCCTGAAGTGGGACTCTGAGCCTGGGGGAACCGCGTGCATGTGGCTCTCATTGTGGACCTCCAGGTGCTCCGGCTGCAGGGCGTCTGTGAGCTTTGCCCTGATGGAGGTCTCCACAGGTCTGCAGGGGTCCGACATGAGGGGCCGAGAGCTGAGGAGACGGGTGCAGAGAGGACGCACGTGTGCAGAGGTCCGGGACAGCATCACCACCTGAACACTGGAGCAAACACAGAAGAAACGCGCCACTTCAACACCTTTCATAAGGATTTACACCAGTGAAACATGTAACTGCACCTCTAACATCTGCAGAGGCTCAAAGACACATGCCCTGCTTTATCACAGCTCTGTTTACAATCAAGAATGTTTATGTGGCTCGTTTCCATTTCAAAGGCAGTGTATTCAACAGTCCAATGGCTAAAATGTCCAAAAGAGATGATGATCACAGAATGATTCCAAACTTATTTCTTTGGTGCAGACACAGTCGTTGCCTCAGCTCGTTCTTTTAATAAACCAAACTATGGTCATATCCACAAACGAAACCACACTGACCCAGTTTACCCAACAGAGGCATTTTCACGGGATCCTAAATTGACTCGAACCCGTCACACACGGTCAGGACAGCGGTGCTTGCTAACGCTATGCTAATGTTATGCTAACGCTACAACAGTTACCATTTAACGTTGACTGATGTCTCTTGTACAAGTCTGACGGTGTAACAGACGTAACAGAAGAAGAAGAGAGAGGACACACACAAACACAAACATGAAGCTATTACAGTCTGATATTCACCTTGATCAGACTGGACCTGGGCCGTGTCCTCCATCTTCTGTGACGTCACCAACGTGCGCCGGAAGTGTCGCACGTCTTTTTATGTCTTCTTGAGTCAACAGGAAAATGTATTTCCGCCACCTACTGTATCGGAGTGTGAACCACAGCTACATTCTCCTACATTATTGAGAATAAATAATAATGATAATAATAAAAATCGTAACTCTCCCCACGAATCTTTAAGAAATGATCTTTTTCACTTTCACTGTTGATAAAACATTTGTCATAGTAAACTCCAGCTCCCGCTCATGTATATTCTGCTTTATTCTTGTCTGGACCTTTCCTATTACTTTATATCAGTACATGGTCTACAGACTCTGAGGGCCCAAAACTATAAATAACGACCACATTATTGGATTTCCCGTAAAAAACTTGTCTGTCCTGTGTGAGTGTCGCGTGTGTCTCTTCTTTAGCGCCACCTTCCGGCCACCGAGAGGCTCTTTCAACTATCCTTAACTCGTTCCACCAACCCAGAGCTTTTATTAAGGCTAAACCACTCTCAATGATGTCCAAGAGTTTTCAAAAATGAAATTTATAGACAGAAAATAGACTTATTTCTGCACATTTTTCACAGATAATCAGAAGGAAATTGATTTAGCCTTTAGGGATTTCAATGTTGTTTAGGTTTGAAATATTAACAAGACCTATACAAATGTGAACTCTAGTGTTTGTGGCATTTGGTTGTAGTCAGTGTGTGTGTGTGTATATGTGGTCAGTGTGTGTGTGTGTGGTCAGTGAGTGTGTGTGTGTGTGTGTGTGTGTGTGTGTGTGTGTGTGTGTGTGTGTGTGTGTGTGTGTGTGTGTGTGTGTGTGTGTGTGTGTGTGTGTGTGTGTGTGGTCAGTGTGTGTGTGTGTGTGTCTGCATGTGTCAGTGTGTGTATGAGAGAGTGAAGAGGTGCTGTGGACAGAGCACATGATCATCTTTATTCAAACATTTACAAAGTGCAGGACAGTCAAAGTACTACATACAGTACTTTACTTAGTACTACTTACAGTACTTAGACTGAGTACTACATACAGTATTTACAACAGAGCACTGACACCTTTACCACACTGGTCAGTTAGAAACACTTATTTACATTTCAGTCCATAAAGCTCGGGTACCTAACTTTTTGATGATAAACCGTAAGAGTCTCGTGGGGCCCTGTGAGTCACTGTTTGAAGCTTTGGGCTGAGAGCGGATTGGCTGAGAGCGGATTGGCTGAGAGCGGATTGGCTGAGAGGGGATTGGCTGAGAGCGGATTGGCTGAGAGCGGATTGGCTGAGAGGGGATTGGCTGAGAGCGGATTGGCTGAGAGCGGATTGGCTGAGAGAAGCTAGACTTTTCTATTTAATTGTTCTATCAGATAAAGCTTAGCTTAGCTCAGCTTAGCTGATTAATTACCTGACAGGGGTAAAAACTACATGATAGATCTTAAGATTTTATGACAAAATTATATTTGTTAAGAGTTTGAAAGTTAGGTACCCGACTTTAAACACAAAATAAAACCTTCACTTTGGCATTTCATGTTTTAGAAGTTTAAAGACAATGTTTTAATATAAGCTTAAACTGAGGAGATGAGTTTTTTGGAGGATCAGGTTTTCCCTTTTACTTTAGATTCAGTATTTTTTTTGTTGATTATCTGTAATTACACTTTGGCGAAACATCAGTGTTACTTTTATATATAACTACACAAAAGTAAAATATTATTAGTTTGGAGTTTTGTCCAGATTGATCCCAGGATGTTGGATTAGACACATCGCTGGATCCTTCAGGGTTTTGCTCATGTTTGACTATTTTAGTTCTATTCATTTGAAGAGAGATGTTTCTGACCATTTTAAACACATTATTTCTAGGACAGAATCTTTAACGTGGAAAAATAAATATGATTAGATATGAACAATGGAAACTTGGTAATTCCAGGTCTATATCAATAAATACATCTTTGTGAATAACAGAGAAAATGAAATCTAGTGTTTTTAAGTCTCTGTCCAGTCCCAGCTCTGGTTCATGTCTCGCAGACCAACATTTTGAAGAGAAAAAGCAGGATTGGTGCTATTTACAACAAGTCACATATTTACAGTCACAGATGCGTCTGGAACAACCACATGTTCACACTCCAGCATGTCATTAATCTGTCTCCAAACCATGAAGTCTCACTGTAGCTGTAGAAGGATGCATGCATGTCTATATTATCCACTGTTCAAATCCATTTCCACTGAAACGCTGCACATTTGATAAACTGATATGATGCACCATGTTTCCGTCAGTGTGGGCCCCGAGGTCTCTCACTTTTCTCCCACTGTGTTTTTAGACCTGTTCCTCTCTGATAAAAACACAAGAGCTGGTTGGGGCCGGAACATATTTTAGTATTTTGACAAATTATTATTTTTTGTTTGGATTTTATTTTCTCATTGGTTGGAATTCTATCACAACTGGGCCAAATATAAAAAAGATGTGATTAAAGATTCATGTGAAAATATATATATATATATATTTGGCTTTAACTCAACTTGGTCTAACCCAAAGATGGCTTTTGGTTTAGTCTCTCATTACCACCAATGCTGCAAGTTACTGTAATAATGATCATTAAAAATCATTTCAGGGGCCACTAAAATGGTTTCATGGGCTGGATTTGGCCCACAGGCCTGAGTTTGAAATGCCTGGTCTAAGGACAGTGGTCTCTGCTCCTTATGGACCAATGGTTCTGCATGTTTTTATCATTGCATTTCCTGTGTTTGAACTGTTTGACTCTCTGATCTGTGTTGGTAAATCAACAGTTTTGTAAAGTCCCCATAACTACTGTTGTGATTCAGGGCGATACACAAATACAATAGCAAAAGTAGGACATTGGTAATTCTTCTTTCTAATTGACATTTAACTGTCCAGTAGTGTTCTATAGTGGGAGCAGACCTCTGTGTTTGATCTCTGTACATCTTCTTCTTTATTGTGTGTGTTGTGTGTTAAGTGTGTATTGTGTATTGTCTTGTGCTGATGAAAGAACTTCAAAAAGTTCTTTATAAATAATAAAGTTTGAAAACAGAACTTTTAGGCAGATGGGCGACATGTTTCTGTCCACAGGTTCCTGATACTATATTGTACCATAATGAACTAAATGTGTCCTTGAATAATTGAAACATGCATGGATAGTACAGACTGTAGGCGTGGGCGGGGATAGGGGGTAGGTGAAAACGGAACCTTTGTAAACCCTCAGGACAGTGATCCAAACTCTGTACAGGGATAATGTCACTTTAAGTCCCATTCAAATCATATTAAAATACTGATCCATCTCTCACTACAGAGTATAAGTACTATATATATATATATATATCAGACAAATTTGCATAACATTCGTTTTCTGAAAAAAAAAAAAATCATTATTTACAGAAGTCTGAGTCCACACTGTACACTCTGTAAACACACACTGTACACTCTCCACAGAAGAACTCAACATTAAATTGTATTTTTTTGGTCTCACTTTAGTTTAGCCCTCAGTAATTAACAACTAATGAAGTGATAATTAGTTTATAATTTATACTTAATTAGCTCTTAATTAGTATGTATTAAGCACTTACTAATCCTTATTCTACATCTGACTAAATGCTAACGGAGACTTTCCCGTGTGGGTGAGTGACAGGTCTCTGCTCCTCATGAACCGATGTCTCTGTGTGTTTGTTATCATTGCATTTCTGTGTTTGAACTGTTTGATTCTCTGATCTGTGTTGGAGAATCGACAGCTTTGTAAAGTCCCCCGATATTTAGGGCTATTACTGAGGGCTAATCTAAAAGTGTTACCAAACATTTTGGCGACTTTGCTGTTGTGTTTTTAGACTCATAACTGATGATATTTTTGTGGCTGTTTTTTACTGTGCACATTTCAAACAATCAGATTCTGTTTTTCAGATTTATTTTCCCAAGTTCCTGATTGTGAGACTATCATTTATTTTGGTATTTCATGTTTTCAAATGTGCAAAAAAGTTTAAAGTAGAAAATGTGTGTCAAACTTGTAGTGAATAATGAAAGAATCTTAATAGTAAAACACAGGAGCGGGAAATGACAGGCTGCTTATGTAATAAAGGCAGAAAACAGCCCCCCCCCCCCCACCCCCCCCCCCCCCCCCCCCCCCCCCCCCCCCAGCCGCACACACACACACACACACACACACACACACACACAAACACACACACACATCACTGCAAAACATGATAAAATAAGAGGTAATGATTGCTTGAATCTAGTGGTTTTTATCTTAATTCGAGCACATTCTGTCTTTAAAGAAGATTCTCCAATGGACGTGGGCGGGACAGGGCCTTTCTGAATGGAGTTTGCATGTTCTCCCCATGTCTGTGTAGGTTTCCTCCGGGTGCTCCGGTTTCCCCTACCACAAAAAATATGTACAATAAGTATGAATGTAAATGAGAGAGTGATCGGATGGTGTTGATTGGGGGCTGATGGTCCAGTGTGTTCGGCGACTCGCTTCCGTCATCACCGTGTGTGGAATGATTGGAACAATATCTGACTCTGAACATTGTAAAGTGCTTTGGGTGACCTTGGTCTGTAAACATGCGCTATAAACATTACTTACTTACTTTATTTTGTCATTCCAAGGGAGATTAAGATACATTTAGCCAAATTTCAGTAATTTTTCACTTATATTTCATCACTTCTTGCAGTGTGTGTACAAACATGTACACACACACACACACATACATGTATACACACAAACAAACATGTATACACACACACATACATGTATACACACACACACACACACACACGTACAGTGCATCCGGAAAGTATTCACAGAGCTTCCATTTTGTTTTGTTACAGCCTCATTCCAAAATGGATTCAATTCATTTTTCCCCCTTAAAATTCTACACATAAACCCCCATAATGACAACGTGAAAACAATTTGTTGGAGATTTTTTTTTAAATAAATTTGCAAGAATCCCAAAAAAATGAATTGAAAGCATTTTGGAATAAGGATGTAACATAACTAAATGTGGAAAAAGTGAAGCGCTGTGAATACTCTCCGGATGCACTGTACACACACACACACACACACACACACACTCAGCTTTGCTTCAACAACATTATGTCTGACAGAGTGGAGCGTGAGGCCTCTCCGCACAGGCAGTGATGTCGCATGACTATCCCAGGACGTCCAGGTAGACAGGGGGGTTCTGGACCAGGGCGAGCAGGCGGCTGTGGATGTCCCTGATGACCATCCTCTGCTGGGGCTCGCGGTGCCAGCAGCCCTGCATCAGACCATACACCTCCATGGGACAGGTGCGAGGCCGCTCCAGCTCCCGGCCCTGGGTGATGCACTCGATGGCCTGAGGAGAGACACGACCAATCACCAACCAGTATCATTCTGACCAATGATTTTGATCCATTTCAGACATTTTTGACAATTCAAAATCATTTTCAGGCAAAACCAAGCCTTGACTCTATCGTTTATAATTCGATTTTGGTCCACATTGATTGGACAATTCTCAAATATCAAGAATTTAGTTTTCTCTATGTCAAACCATTGCTTCAATATTTTCGATCTATTTTCTACTTCTTCAAACAGTGCCTCTAAGTCTTTGCCACAACAAAGTATATGGACTCATACAATGGACTCAACACTGACCCCTGGGGGACACCACAGGTGGACATAGTGGGATCTGTTTCCTAAATAACTTTTAATCCAGGTAAAGGCCACACCCCTGATCCCAAATCTTTCTATATGAACTTTTTCTGAACAAAGATCATGACTGCATCAAACTGGTTCAACTTTGGCTTTGGTTTGATCCAAGAACACTCCAATAGTATCGTGCTGGTTTTCTATGAACCAACGAGTTTTCCATGCTCCGGCCACACGCACACACACACACACACACACACATAGAGACGCACACACACACACACACATAAAGACACACACACACACACACACACACACACACACACAGACACACAAACAGACACACATACATAAACACACACACACAGACACACACACACACACAGACACAGACACACACACACACACACACAGACACACACACACAGACACACACACACACACACACATAGAGACGCACACACACACACACACATAGAGACACACACACACACACACACACACAGACACACAACAGACACACATACATAAACACACACACACAGACACACACACACACAGACACAGACACACACACACACACACACACACACACACACACACACACACACACACAGACATAAACACACACACACACACACACACAGACACACACACACACACACAGACACAGACACACACACACACACAGACACACACACAGACATAAACACACACACACACACACACAAACAGACATACACACAAACACACCCAGCCACACACAAACTAAAAGACAGACGGACACACACACACACACACACACCCAGAAATACACACACAGATGCTCACACAGAGAGAACAGATGCACACACACACAGACGAACACAGGCACACACACACACACACACACACACACATACACAAACACACACACACATACACACACACACACACACACACACACACAGACGAACACAGGCACACACACACACACACACACAGACACGCTGACAGCCAACCAGGTTAGGATCGAGCGAGAGGAAAGTGATCCAGAGAGAGTGGCCACAGAGGACTGAGCTCTGAAGGCTCCTCTGCCGCCATCATTACTACAAGTGATCGATGTGAGGAGAAACACACAACAAACAACAGACACACAACTGACCAGAGACACACAACAACAAAAACATTTATACTGTATATATTTTAATCTATCTATGTACAGTATGTATCTATCTAAGGACAGTGGTGTTGATCCAGGACACTCCACATGAATGGACCAATGGCTCTATGTGTTTTTTATTGTTGCATTTCCCGTGTTTGAACTGTTTTATTCTCTGATGTGTGTTGGCGAATGAAATGTTTTTGTAAAGTTCTCAGAGATATCAATTGTTGGTTTAGGGCTGTACACAACCACTACTACACTTTGAAACTTACACATGTCATAAAAGAGTCGCCACACACAGAGAGGAAGCAGCTACATTTGAAACCATGTTTAAATACTTTTGCCACAATTTCTCACGTTACCCTTCCCCTTTAAGTTACTTTGTCAACCTTTAAGTTACTTGTTCAACATAAACTGCAGTGGTTTGCCCTCCCACAGAACCTGAAAGTATCTCCGTAGACATGGCCTATAAAGCTGATGCTCCAATCCTAGTGGGCCTGTTTGGGACTCTTTGGGACTCTTTGCCTCACCTCCGGTTTGATGGAGGAAAGATTTTTCTCTGACCATGAATTATGAGCAGCGTCAAAGGTGTTCTGTCACAATCTCCCCCCAATCTTTCTCACTGTTCGTCCTGGTCCCTTTGTAGAAACACAGTATAATGTTTCCACCCCCATGCCTCACAGTTGGTCTGGTGTGTCCACTGCTCAGGCCAGTACAGGTCCAGGTCCGAGTCCAGGTCTGGAGTTTGCTAAAGAGCATTTGGATGATCCAGAAGAGGACTGGGAGAATGTCATATGGTCAGATTCAACCAAAGTATAACTTTTTGGTAAAAACATGTAGTGTTTGAAAGGGAAAGAATTCAGAGTTGAATCCAAAGAGCACTATACCTACTGTGAAGTATGGGGGTGGAAACATCATGCTTGGGGCCATGTAGTTGGGATCAAAAACCTCAATCCTGCTGATTGAGGTTTTCCTTCAGGAGGAAACATGGGTCTTTTAGCACGACAATGACACGTAAAATATTTTCAAAGGTCCTGGAGCGGCCTTAGTCTGCGAGAGGAATGGGCCAAAATACCTGCAGTATTTGTTGTGAAGACTTACAGAAAAAAATTGCCCTCTGTCATTGCCAACACAGAGAATGCAGCAAAGTGTTGAGACGGACTTTTGTTATTGACTAAAAAACTTCCAGACTTATCGTCTCCAGTTGAGATTTTCCAACGATGACAAATACAGACATATCTCATCTTTTTAAGAGAGAAGACTTGTTTTCCCACAGTAGTTAGTCCTATATTACTTGAACTTCAGACATCTAAAGACATCGGACATCAACTTCAGAAAAGTGAAGGTATAGATGATTGTTAGCTGGGCATCCTTTCATTTTGCTTTTTTTTGTGAAGTCCAACGTGAGCAAGGGACTAATGCACAAATTACTTCAAGATCAATCAAGTATTTATCTATCATCCACCCACTGCTCTAATGTTAATGACTGAAACATGAATCACTCCAGGCCTCGTTGAATGTCCTTTTAAAGGTTCATAAGAGTCACTTTTGCACATTCGCTCATGCCCCTTTAATGCCATTTGGACACAGTAATAACATCATTTGAGTAGAGGGGTGGGGTGGCTGTATGAGAACCCGATCTGCGCCTGTGCATGCGCCAATTTATCGGCAACAAGCGAAAGAAGAAAAGGCTTGAATTTCAAAAATCAATCTAACCTCCCAGAAAAAAATCTAATGAAGGGCCAATTTACATTCATCAATAATTCAGGCTGGAGGTTTTTCTCAAAAGCCCTCAACACTTTCATATGAGAACACTCCCCATGTCTGATGCAAAAGAACGATAGAAAACATTCACGTTACAGAAATCTGACTTTTGCACTTTGACCCAAAGCAGAACTAATGATCTGTTCTGTACAGACAGCGAGGCCAACGCATGGATGAGAAACAGATTCCGGTTCTGTATCTACGTCAAAGAACTGTAGGTCCAGGTCACAACTGCTTTTTAGTGAACTGTCTTTAGAATATCAGAGTTGTATCAGAGAGAGAAAGTGTAGAGAGAAGCCTCGAGTCACACATCACTCAGGACAGTGGTGCAAATAGGTCATAAGCACTATATGCATTGTAAAGCCAAAAGACAGGGGGCGCCAAAACGCTAGAAGGAAATAAATTAATAATAAATATCCTCTAGGCCAGTTCAGCTGCACTTGACAGGGGGCCATCTCATTCAACAACAGTAAAATCCTTATTTACCCATGGTGCCATAGAGATGGAACGGAACAGAAAAAGAGTTTGCATACCCCCCAGAAAGTGGGTAGTTGCGCCCCTGACTCCAGACTTGATTTTGTCGGGTAATTCTGGGCAGACCTTTCTGAGAGAGGACTGTGACAGCATGTGTGATGGTTGTATTTCTTGTATATATTCACATTTACTGATCTTACCACACCATTGTAAAAAACAAAATCATTTCGTACTAAGGTCTGGATTTGCTCCATTGAGCTCCGTTAACAGGTGGGAGGGGTTAACTCTTTCTGCAGATCGAAACGATTGGATCTGAGTTTACCTATAATTTATAATATATTATTACCTTTAGTTTGTATGTATTGCGCCCGAGTGACTTGCTAGCATTTAGCCTAGCTTTACTTTCTTGATATTTGGAGTCGAACCAGAACTAATTGCTTTACTATATCGCATTCGCCCGTCATTTCTAAACTTCAACCAGCCCTTGACGTCACTGGCACCTACCTACCGCTCGCTGATTGGTCGGATGGGATACAACCGAGGGAACTACAGACATACAGTACATGTAGGAGAATGATCCATTGACCGGCGTTTACGAGGACCACACTTTGATTGTATGACAGTTCTTGGTTGCTTACTTTTTTTCTCATTGTTGACGCTCTCTTTTTGTACATACATTCCACCACAGCTTTGACACAGTCTGTGATCCCGTGTTTCCATGTGTGGATGAAAGCCGTGGTTGAGGCTGGACCCACCTCACTGTTGGACAGCTGGTACCAGGGCTGTTTGCCGTAGGTGAAGATCTCCCAGAGCACCACGCCGAAGCTCCAGATGTCGCTCTCTGTGGTGAACTTCCGGTACATGATGCTCTCCGGAGGCATCCAGCGGATCGGCAGCATGGTGCGCCCCCCCACCTGCTCCAGGGACACAGCGACCGAACAAATGGGTGAGCATAGAATAGTTTCAGAGTTGTTCCAAGGGACAGTGGTGATGATCCAAGACACTTTATCAACATTTCTGGACATCGGTCTCTGCCCCGCTCCTTATGAACCAATGGCTCTGTGTGTTATCATTGCATTTAGTGTGTTTGAAAGGGTTGATGCTCTGATCTGCGCTTGTGAATTGACAGCTTTGTAATACTGTTGTGATTTAGGGCGATACAAAAAAAATTGAATTGAAAATGGAATATGAGATGTCTGGAATGAGCATCAATTCTATCCCGTGGTCAAAGCAAGAAATCCCATTCGACTAAAGCTGTAGAGTGAATGAAGAAACACAGGTTTGAAGACATTTTTCGAGAAATGTACATCTAATTTGGAGCCAATACTGCAGAATTTGATCAATTTATCAATCACGCAGGCCTTAGATCCCCTGTTCCCCTCTTCAGACAGACGCTCAGCCTCACCCTGTAGTAGTCCGTGCTGTAGATGTCCCGGGACATTCCGAAGTCTCCGATCTTCACCACCAGCCCCTCCCCCACCAGGCAGTTGCGCGTTGCCAGGTCTCGGTGAACAAAGTGCAGGGAGGCGAGGTAGACCATCCCTGAGGCGATCTGTGCCGCGATGTGGAGCATGTGTGGAACCGTGAGCTGCCCCAGAGCCGGCATCTTCGACTCATCCAACATCCGGGCGTCTGGACCGTGGGCTCTGAGGCAAACACAACACAAACACACTTTAGGAAACTGCATTCAAGGCAAGAGTTAAAACAGTCTCCTTTACTTCAGCAGATGGTTAGGAAGGTAGGACTCAGGGAAGACTTAGAAATACAACCTTAAAGCAGCAGTAAGCGATTTTTGGGTGTTAATATACGTCTTAAATATTGATATATTCCAATAGCCATCACTTATATAGAGTGTTTGTACCTAAACACGGATCTCTCAGTCCTTCCAGTCTTCTCCCACCTATATAATAAAAAAACCTCACATCCTATGCGCTTATCCAATGACGAGAGAGCACGCCTTATAAGGCGTTTCTCCCGTGTGTGCACGCGCACTCTTCAAAACAAACATGGCGGAGAAGGAAAAGCTGCAGACTAAATACCATGGATTT
This sequence comes from Knipowitschia caucasica, assembly GCA_964034765.1. Classification (NCBI taxonomy): domain Eukaryota; kingdom Metazoa; phylum Chordata; class Actinopteri; order Gobiiformes; family Gobiidae; genus Knipowitschia; species Knipowitschia caucasica. Next base: position 38,584,865 of record OZ035829.1, read on the forward strand.
ATTAAATACAGGCAAAACGCCAGTAACAGAGGAACGACAAAAAGTAGGAGCAAACATGGTGACCAGCTGCATTCATGTTGGCGACCTCTAGCTCCGTGGATTCCTCTCTCCGACTGAACAGGTGAGCATGTTACTCAGTAGTGGCAGTAGTAGTTGTATTATTTATACATATTGTTGCCTGAGACTGTAATGCGGGCTTTCACCAAGTTAGCTAGTTAAAAATACCCAGCTGTTGTAGAAATACGGCCGCATTTTGTGGCAATAACTGCGCATTACCTTGGCTTAGCTTTGAGAAACAACAACAGACAACACAACATCGAAGCCTTAGCCCAGCCTCAGCCATCCATAAACTCCGGTCAATTATTAGTTCCCCACATGTACAAAATTAAATGACCATATCACCAGAGTTCCCCGTGAAGTGGTGTTAGCATTAGCGTTCGCTGTTAGCATTAGCGTTCGCTGTTAGCATTAGCGTTCGCTGTTAGCATTAGCGTTCGCTGTTAGCATTAGCGTTCGCTGTTAGCATTAGCGTTCGCTGTTAGCATTAGCGTTAGCTGTTAGCATTAGCTGTCTGTAGTTGTGAATATGATGTGGCTGCTACGATCACTTCTGATCTGTATGAATCGTTTGTTTTTGCCAATAAACATAGTTGCTTGCACTATATATATATATGTAGGTCTGCATTTCATTCTTCAATGACTAAGTTTTGCAACTTGCACTCTGTATATTAGTTTTATTGTTATAAAAAACAATATCTCTTTACCTCAAATCTAACTTCCGTGACCACTACATACATTTTTATTATTATGTATTGAGAATAAGTAAGAGTCTTGCTGACTACTACCAAATAAATTATGAGCATGATATAATATAGACATTGTAATAATTTACATGTCTTCATTGCATTCTTTTCTCTGTATCTTTTCCAGTATGGCCTAAATCAATTGGAATGAGGTCTTCAATGTACAAGAGTTCAAAAGCCTCCATAATGCAAGTTAAATAACTATTAAAAAAAAAACAATGCCATAACGACGAGATACTTTTCTGCTGACCTCTTCTTTCTCTAGTATTGACTGGGAAGACAAGACTTTGCTTCCAGAATTAGAAGAATGGCCATTGTCATCTCCTGAGGAAGACTTTACACCCCACATTTGTCATGTAGGTTGTTGTGAATGCATATATGGGACGCAGTGATTATGATATAATGTTGTGATGTGTGAGTCGTTCATCCCTACAGTTGTGTTGCTGCCCTGAGGTCCAAAATGAATATCGATCATGTTCCAGGAGTCAGTGTTGACAAAACTGTCGCTGAGTTTCTTCAACAATCAAGAGGAGTGAGATAATCACTCGACTCCCAAAACAGCCGATGTAAGTGTCTTTCTCTCACAATGCACAGTCTCTCACAGTCCAAATAAACATGTACAAGGATCCTGTGGATCAGGGGCCACTCCTGGTGATCAATAAATACTGATGTTGTTGATGATGAATATATCAAAGTCATATTTGAGTAGATAAAACTGATGTCTCCTCTATTATGTTTCAAAGGAAAATCTCTGCCAGAGGAAGACTCCAGTTCCTTCAACCTGGGCCCCTGAAGCGTGGCTGTGTGTGCGTGTGACTGTGTGACTGTGTGACTGTGTGTGCGTGTGACTGTGTGACTGTGTGACTGTGTGTGCGTGTGACTGTGTGTGCGTGTGACTGTGTGTGCTTGTGACTGTGTGTGCTTGTGACTGTGTGTGCTTGTGGCTGTGTGTGCTTGTGGCTGTGTGTGCTTGTGGCTGTGTGTGCTTGTGACTGTGTGTGCTTGTGACTGTGTGTGCTTGTGACTGTGTGTGCTTGTGACTGTGTGTGACTGTGTGTGCTTGTGGCTGTGTGTGCTTGTGACTGTGTGTGACTGTGTGTGCGTGTGACTGTGTGTGCTTGTGGCTGCTTATGAATTATTTTGAGGAAATGTGTTCAAACAAGCTACAACATAAAGATTAACATTTTGTTAGATATCTCTGATAGTGTTCGCTGCAGCAGCGATGGATAAGGACCTGGATAATAACAGTGTTATTCATTTGAGCAAAAAGTGATAACACAAACGTTGCCTTACCATCACTTGTAATTATTTGTCTTAGTAGGGACATTGTGTATATTTTTCCGGCTATAACTTCAAATCTTCTTTTACATAATAAAGTTTCTTAGACTCGTTACAGACTGTATTTGTTTTCCTACTATAAAACAAAGCACATTGAAAGAGGTGAATGTATTTTTTTTTATTTTGAAATAGTACAACTACAAACATATTTCAGAACTGCAGAGTGGACGTGCACCATGGGGGCCGCTGAGGACGTGCACCATGGGGGCCACTGAGGACGTGCACCATGGGGCCGCTGAGGAAAGCACGTTTTCAATGTCTGTTGGCACCTTTCACAGACGCATCAGGGAAAGGATCTGGTCATCAGCTTCTCTGGACAGAGGGCGTTCAGTGCTTCCTGAAAGAACCGTTATGACAAATGACTTTATATATTCTGTTACTTGTAGCTTTTCTTTCAAAGTGGTGAGTTTCCTTACAGTGTAATAGTGTAACGTAATTAGTTATGACAGTACTTTTGCGTTTCGGACAAGCTTTACTGGAATTGTTTTTCAGTCCCACATCTCACTGTACAGCTCTGATACACTTTGATTTTGTCTTCATTCTCTGAACAATAAGCACATAATACAGATGTTGATTACATCAATAAATGTATCTTTATTTTGTGACATTGAGAAGGCAGCTTCCAGTGAGATGCAGCTTTACTTTCACATAATACATTACTACAGTGTTGTCTATAAAGAACTCCAAATATACAAATTGTGAGGAAAGCAGTAATGTATTACTTTAAATAACCTTCATGTAAAGCTTTGTTGTTGTAATGTATATGCATTACATTCATCTAATACATATGCACTGTAACAGATGTTACAGTGCATAATGTTGAGACACGTCACACTGCAATCTGCAACATTGTTTATCACAACAGTTATCAGTGTACAAACTATAAAAGCAGTATTATTCTATAAAAGACTGGATTGTTTTTATCTCTTTCTTAGTGATGCTATCCTAGCTAACACCAAGCTGCTTCCAGTGTTATAGCTAGGTTACAACTGAGCTATTCTATGCTAATATTTCACTCCCAGAGTTTGTTGTTAATATACTTACGAGTAGACCTGATGGAGATGAACGTGCTGCTGCCATCACCAACTGCTGCTGCGCGTTCATGTGGTGTGACGAGGGGACGGGGGCGGGGCTACTAACTCGCTCAGGCAGAAGAAACTGCCGGAAACGACCAAATCGCTTACTGCTGCTTTAAGTCTAAAAATATAGATCTGTCTGTGACGCTGCATGTAGAGCCCCCTGCTGGAGAAGTCTGGTAACAGCACAATCCTCTTCTAATTTATCTGACATAATTATGACCTCAGCTCTAGTCTGTTCATTGCTATTCACCCGCTGTCCCATTGTCTGTTTCACGGGGGGAGGATGGGACCCCTGAACCCGGCCTCCTCCATCTGCACCTAAGGACTGTCCACCCCGGCCCGACTCATGGTCTGCAGCCTCAGTCCTGAATCTACAGCCTCAGTCCACTCAGGTGAAAGCCAGATCCTGTCAGACCTCTGAAACTAAGCAGGACAGGGCCTGGTTAGTACTGTGATGGGAGACCTCTGAGAACACAGTGGGGCGACTGCGGCTGTAAAGTGCTAAACTGTGGTTGTGTCCTAAGGCAAGACACTTCCCCCACATTAGAATGAGTCTGGTGTGTGTGTGAATGGTTGGTGGTGGTGGGAGGGTTAGGGTTGAAACCATAGGCACAGTCACGCCTATCTCCGCCGTTCTAACTAATGGGCCAAAAAATGTGCTCTACTGGAGCAATCCAAAATGGCCGCGAGTGGTCCCACCCACAAGAAAATTGTGAAAAAACGCATCTGCGCATGTGTCAGCCAGCGAGAGATCCATTCATTTGAACGAGAGACTTCAAAAATTCACTGCAAGTAAACTAGAGTGGACCAAAAAAATTCACCCCCCTCAGCATTGACACACATGTGGAACGGAGCTTTGGGCCAAGAGCCAACTTTTGGTCCATCCTGTAAAGACGTTTTTGAAAGGTCTGCTAACGCTATATGTTAGCATTGGCTAATTCTTCTTCTGAATCCACCCCCATTGGCCCGGGTTGGTATTGCAAGCATGTCAGCGCACGTCATTTTGGCCAGTTTTGAGCTGGGACCCACCCCCACTGGTTGAAAGAATAATAACATGTGAAGCATCTTTGAGTGTCCAGAAAAGCGTTGTATAAAACTGATGAATTATTATCATTATTACTGACCGAAGAGAGTGTTGTGTACTGACCAGATTGAGTGTTGTGTACTGACCAGAGTAAGTGTTGTGTACTGACCAGACGGAGTGTTGTGTACTGACCAGACGGAGTGTTGTGTACTGACCAGATTGAGTGTTGTGTACTGACCAGATTGAGTGTTGTGTACTGACCAGACGGAGTGTTGTGTACTGACCAGATTGAGTGTTGTGTACTGACCAGATTGAGTGTTGTGTACTGACCAGAGGAAGTGTTGTGTACTGACCAGATTGAGTGTTGTGTTCTGACCAGATTGAGTGTTGTGTACTGACCAGATTGAGTGTTGTGTACTGACCAGAGGAAGTGTTGTGTACTGACCAGATTGAGTGTTGTGTACTGACCAGATTGAGTATTGTGTACTGACTAGAAGGAGTGTTGTGTTCTGACCAGATTGAGTGTTGTGTACTGACCAGAGGAAGTGTTGTGTACTGACCAGAAGGAGTGTTGTGTACTGACCAGATTGAGTGTTGTGTACTGACCAGAGGAAGTGTTGTGTACTGACCAGATTGAGTGTTGTGTACTGACCAGAGGAAGTGTTGTGTACTGACCAGAGGAAGTGTTGTGTACTGACCAGATTGAGTGTTGTGTACTGACCAGATTGAGTGTTGTGTACTGACCAGAGGAAGTGTTGTGTACTGACCAGAAGGAGTGTTGTGTCCTGACCAGATTGAGTGTTGTGTACTGACCAGATTGAGTGTTGTGTACTGACCAGACGGAGTGTTGTGTACTGACCAGATTGAGTGTTGTCTACTGACCAGATTGAGTGTTGTGTACTGACCAGACGGAGTGTTGTGTACTGACCAGATTGAGTGTTGTGTACTGACCAGATTGAGTGTTGTGTACTGACCAGAGGAAGTGTTGTGTACTGACCAGATTGAGTGTTGTGTTCTGACCAGATTGAGTGTTGTGTACTGACCAGATTGAGTGTTGTGTACTGACCAGAGGAAGTGTTGTGTACTGACCAGATTGAGTGTTGTGTACTGACCAGATTGAGTATTGTGTACTGACTAGAAGGAGTGTTGTGTTCTGACCAGATTGAGTGTTGTGTACTGACCAGAGGAAGTGTTGTGTACTGACCAGAAGGAGTGTTGTGTACTGACCAGATTGAGTGTTGTGTACTGACCAGAGGAAGTGTTGTGTACTGACCAGATTGAGTGTTGTGTACTGACCAGAGGAAGTGTTGTGTACTGACCAGAGGAAGTGTTGTGTACTGACCAGATTGAGTGTTGTGTACTGACCAGATTGAGTGTTGTGTACTGACCAGAGGAAGTGTTGTGTACTGACCAGAAGGAGTGTTGTGTCCTGACCAGATTGAGTGTTGTGTACTGACCAGATTGAGTGTTGTGTACTGACCAGACGGAGTGTTGTGTACTGACCAGACGGAGTGTTGTGTACTGACCAGATTGAGTGTTGTCTACTGACCAGATTGAGTGTTGTGTACTGACCAGACGGAGTGTTGTGTACTGACCAGACGGAGTGTTGTGTACTGACCAGATTGAGTGTTGTGTACTGACCAGATTGAGTGTTGTGTACTGACCAGACGGAGTGTTGTGTACTGACCAGATTGAGTGTTGTGTACTGACCAGATTGAGTGTTGTGTACTGACCAGAGGAAGTGTTGTGTACTGACCAGATTGAGTGTTGTGTTCTGACCAGATTGAGTGTTGTGTACTGACCAGATTGAGTGTTGTGTACTGACCAGAGGAAGTGTTGTGTACTGACCAGATTGAGTGTTGTGTACTGACCAGAGGAAGTGTTGTGTACTGACCAGAAGGAGTGTTGTGTACTGACCAGATTGAGTGTTGTGTACTGACCAGATTGAGTGTTGTGTACTGACCAGACGGAGTGTTGTGTACTGACCAGATTGAGTGTTGTCTACTGACCAGATTGAGTGTTGTGTACTGACCAGAGGAAGTGTTGTGTACTGACCAGAGGAAGTGTTGTGTCCTGACCAGATTGAGTGTTGTGTACTGACCAGATTGAGTGTTGTCTACTGACCAGACGGAGTGTTGTGTACTGACCAGATTGAGTGTTGTGTACTGACCAGATTGAGTGTTGTGTACTGACCAGACGGAGTGTTGTGTACTGACCAGATTGAGTGTTGTGTACTGACCAGATTGAGTGTTGTGTACTGACCAGATTGAGTGTTGTGTACTGACCAGAGGAAGTGTTGTGTACTGACCAGATTGAGTGTTGTGTTCTGACCAGATTGAGTGTTGTGTACTGACCAGATTGAGTGTTGTGTACTGACCAGAGGAAGTGTTGTGTACTGACCAGATTGAGTGTTGTGTACTGACCAGATTGAGTATTGTGTACTGACTAGAAGGAGTGTTGTGTTCTGACCAGATTGAGTGTTGTGTACTGACCAGAGGAAGTGTTGTGTACTGACCAGAAGGAGTGTTGTGTACTGACCAGATTGAGTGTTGTGTACTGACCAGAGGAAGTGTTGTGTACTGACCAGATTGAGTGTTGTGTACTGACCAGAGGAAGTGTTGTGTACTGACCAGAGGAAGTGTTGTGTACTGACCAGATGATGAGTGTTGTGTACTGACCAGATTGAGTGTTGTGTACTGACCAGAGGAAGTGTTGTGTACTGACCAGAAGGAGTGTTGTGTCCTGACCAGATTGAGTGTTGTGTACTGACCAGATTGAGTGTTGTGTACTGACCAGACGGAGTGTTGTGTACTGACCAGATTGAGTGTTGTCTACTGACCAGATTGAGTGTTGTGTACTGACAGTACTGACCAGACGGAGTGTTGTGTACTGACCAGACGGAGTGTTGTGTACTGACCAGATTGAGTGTTGTGTACTGACCAGATTGAGTGTTGTGTACTGACCAGACGGAGTGTTGTGTACTGACCAGATTGAGTGTTGTGTACTGACCAGATTGAGTGTTGTGTACTGACCAGAGGAAGTGTTGTGTACTGACCAGATTGAGTGTTGTGTTCTGACCAGATTGAGTGTTGTGTACTGACCAGATTGAGTGTTGTGTACTGACCAGAGGAAGTGTTGTGTACTGACCAGATTGAGTGTTGTGTACTGACCAGATTGAGTATTGTGTACTGACAAGAAGGAGTGTTGTGTTCTGACCAGATTGAGTGTTGTGTACTGACCAGAGGAAGTGTTGTGTACTGACCAGAAGGAGTGTTGTGTACTGACCAGATTGAGTGTTGTGTACTGACCAGAGGAAGTGTTGTGTACTGACCAGATTGAGTGTTGTGTACTGACCAGAGGAAGTGTTGTGTACTGACCAGAGGAAGTGTTGTGTACTGACCAGATTGAGTGTTGTGTACTGACCAGATTGAGTGTTGTGTACTGACCAGAGGAAGTGTTGTGTACTGACCAGAAGGAGTGTTGTGTCCTGACCAGATTGAGTGTTGTGTACTGACCAGATTGAGTGTTGTGTACTGACCAGACGGAGTGTTGTGTACTGACCAGACGGAGTGTTGTGTACTGACCAGATTGAGTGTTGTCTACTGACCAGATTGAGTGTTGTGTACTGACCAGAGGAAGTGTTGTGTCCTGACCAGATTGAGTGTTGTGTACTGACCAGATTGAGTGTTGTGTACTGACCAGATTGAGTGTTGTGTACTGACCAGACGGAGTGTTGTGTACTGACCAGATTGAGTGTTGTGTACTGACCAGATTGAGTGTTGTGTACTGACCAGAGGAAGTGTTGTGTACTGACCAGATTGAGTGTTGTGTTCTGACCAGATTGAGTGTTGTGTACTGACCAGATTGAGTGTTGTGTACTGACCAGAGGAAGTGTTGTGTACTGACCAGATTGAGTGTTGTGTACTGACCAGATTGAGTATTGTGTACTGACTAGAAGGAGTGTTGTGTTCTGACCAGATTGAGTGTTGTGTACTGACCAGAGGAAGTGTTGTGTACTGACCAGAAGGAGTGTTGTGTACTGACCAGATTGAGTGTTGTGTACTGACCAGAGGAAGTGTTGTGTACTGACCAGATTGAGTGTTGTGTACTGACCAGAGGAAGTGTTGTGTACTGACCAGAGGAAGTGTTGTGTACTGACCAGATTGAGTGTTGTGTACTGACCAGATTGAGTGTTGTGTACTGACCAGAGGAAGTGTTGTGTACTGACCAGAAGGAGTGTTGTGTCCTGACCAGATTGAGTGTTGTGTACTGGCCAGATTGAGTGTTGTGTACTGACCAGACGGAGTGTTGTGTACTGACCAGATTGAGTGTTGTCTACTGACCAGATTGAGTGTTGTGTACTGACCAGAGGAAGTGTTGTGTCCTGACCAGATTGAGTGTTGTGTACTGACCAGATTGAGTGTTGTGTACTGACCAGATTGAGTGTTGTGTACTGACCAGATTGAGTGTTGTCTACTGACCAGACGGAGTGTTGTGTACTGACCAGATTGAGTGTTGTGTACTGACCAGATTGAGTGTTGTGTACTGACCAGACGGAGTGTTGTGTACTGACCAGATTGAGTGTTGTGTACTGACCAGATTGAGTGTTGTGTACTGACCAGACGGAGTGTTGTGTACTGACCAGATTGAGTGTTGTCTACTGACCAGATTGAGTGTTGTGTACTGACCAGAGGAAGTGTTGTGTCCTGACCAGATTGAGTGTTGTGTACTGACCAGATTGAGTGTTGTGTACTGACCAGATTGAGTGTTGTGTACTGACCAGATTGAGTGTTGTCTACTGACCAGACGGAGTGTTGTGTACTGACCAGATTGAGTGTTGTGTACTGACCAGACGGAGTGTTGTGTACTGACCAGATTGAGTGTTGTGTACTGACCAGATTGAGTGTTGTGTACTGACCGGAGGAAGCGGTTAAGGTCTCCGTGCCGCATGTACTCGAACACCATGGCGAGCGGCTCTCCGTCTGTGCAGACGCCGTAGAAGCGGACAATGTGCTGGTGCTGTAAGACGGTCAGAAGCTCCGCCTCCCTCTGGAAGTCCTGCCGTGTGGACTCTGTGGCGTCCTTCAGGGTCTGAGGACGTAGGACATGGACTCACTGACGCTGCTGCAGACCGACAAGACATCGGCTGCAGCCAGAACTAAAATAGTTTTAATGAGCTGCGACGACGGCAGACGTGAAGCGAGGAGACTACTCTGTTTGTTGGTCTGCAGTAGATGACAATAGAACCGTGCAGCAACTAAAGGTTTAAAACTTTTATTGAGGAGACCCACGACGCAAACTGTGCTCGAGATGGACCTGAATCTGCATTTCCGTCCTCTTACATCAGACTTGTTCTCACCATAGCCACTGTGGTGAGTATGATGAAGATCTTAGCATCGGTGTAAACAGCGGTTTTTTAACACTCGTTGACGAAAGCAATGTAATTTTTTTCTGTATAAGAGCACACATTTTGTTTATATCATAGGCTCTTATCAAGTGGTTGAGAGGCATTTAGACCGTAAAAGTGCCTAAATTTTTTTTTAAAGATGACCCAAAGAAGAACATTTCAGCTCAAACCATGCTTAAAGTAGCTATATTGACTCAAAAGGTGATCTATAAAAGGGTTCAAATCTATACAGGAATGCTTCCATCAGGCAAGTTCTGGTCAACGGATATGAAACTTGTATATTATGTATATGTATTTTTTTGGTTAAAATGTGTGATTATACAGTATGTGTTAATTGCGGACAAAGCCCTTGTCCTCAGTGAACATGATCCAAATAAAACTCTGTCCTGTCACGAACGTACACATGGTATTCATTACATGCAAGGAAATTACTCATTTTAGGTTCTTCTACTGTTCGTCTCATGAGGGGCCAGAATGTTCTCACTAAAGTATTGAAGAAAAGTCTGATCAGAGCGACCCCCAAAAGCCTGTTTGAGCAGGAATGTGGAGCCAAGTAGGAGCAAAACTTGGTCCATGAGCACTTTTCTATTGGGCTTTATTATTAGAATTACCCATCTCCATACGCAGAGTGGAGACAATTCCATAGTATTGCGATATTTGGACCACAATTCAATATTATTAATATTCTTGCAATACAAGAATTGTGATTTGATTCTGTGATATATTACTCATATTTCCATGGAGGAAAATAAGACTCAACTCACATGTCACATTTATTATGGTTTGCACATTCTCAATCAAACTCGAAAGTGAAACAGATAATTATATAATTAAATATTGCAATACTTTGCTCTACTGTATCGATTTATTTGCGTGATACTGAACAGTTTCCCCCATTACTAGAAAACGGTCCATGGTCTTACCTTGATGGCCACCAGCATCTTGTCACAGTCGGGGTTGAGGTTGGAGCACTCTGCGAGGTAGACCTTCCCAAACGCTCCCTCTCCCAGCTCCCACTTCAGCACGATGTCCTGCCGCTTTATGTGCTGCACGCCTGCAAAGACACACACGTCAAAGAAGATAAGAACCCCCGAACAGATGTATTATATTATTGTTTTGTTTTTTCGCCACCTCTCTGCACATTTTGAACATTTCTCCTCAGTGGTTTGGATTTAGTTTGTATGTTCTAAGTTCTCTGTGGTGTAACAAAACAGAGTCTACTGGTGAATTAATTGACTTTAATATCCCTGGAGGGCAGGTAAAAACAGTAACAATTGTTACATAAAGATTGGCAGCAACATCAGAGTTTGGATTTCGCTCTCTCACAGTTTCACAGAGGTCGCTCTTTAAATAAAACCAGTTTAAAAAAAAACCTCATAGTAGTTAAAGACACTCACCAACAGAGCGTGAGGCCAATGCTTAAGATCAGGTCGAGGGTGTGTTCTCTGTTGTGAGTTTAGCCATTTTAATATTGTCATTGATATTAGATTATTCTTTGCCAGCTTTTCTAATCTGTCATTGGCAAATCCACAATCTTGAGAATTATTTGAGATACCTGCAGTTATGGATTTTGGGCAGCACAAAAGTATATCAATTTTATTTCTATGGAATCGGTTCAATCGAGATTTAAGCACACCATAGCTGCCTACAAACAAGATGTGCAAATAGAAAAAAGCGATATATACTTATATCCATCAATATTAGTTATTGAAATATATAATTTTACATGAGAAATGGGAGAAAAGATTACTAGTGTGTGCCAACTCTAATCCAGTGGTAGACTTCGGAAATGACAAGGCAAGGCAAGGCAAGTTTATTTATATAGCACAATTCATACACAAGGCAATTCAAAGTGCTGAACAAAACAAGAAAGCATTAAAATCATAAATTATCACAGAACATTAAAAAGAAAGATAAAAATATAAAATCCCTCAGTTGTATGCACAGTTAAACAGAACTGTCTTTAACCTGGTTTTAAACATTGTCAGAGAGGAGGCCTGTCTCACATCTTCAGGAAGACTGTTCCAGATTTTAGCAGCATGAATCTGAAAAGCAGCCTCCCCATGTTTAGTTCTGACTCTGGGCACTAACAGGAGTCCAGTCCCTGTGCTCCTCAGAGTCCGGGCTGGTTCATATGGGACTAACATGTCACTAATATATTTTGGTGCGAGGCTATGGAGAGACTTGTACACAAGCAGAGCTGTTTTAAAGTCTATTCTTCGAGCCACAGGAAGCAACTCGGTAAAATTATCAATAAAACTGTGACATGACTGCGGTGGCTTGTATAGGACAACGAAGAGTATTGGAGGAGATTGTTTTTGTTGTATTTTAAAAGACACATATTCAAATGACGAAAACTTCCCAAGAGACATTCTATGGGAGACAAAGTGGTCTCTAAAAATGGCAGCTAAGCCTCCTCCTTTTTTGTTTTCCCGTATTTCAGATTCAAACTTGAAATTTGGTGGTGATGCTTCTATTAAAACTGCATTTTCTGAATTTTGGTCAAGCCAAGTTTCAGCCATGAACATAAGATCAAGATTATGAGAACAAATAAAATTATTGATTAAAAAAGACTTGTTACAAAGAGATCTGACATTAAGCGTAGCAAGTTTCAAAGTTTCAGTATCAGCGGTTGTGGTCGACTGATTCTTACACGGAACAAGAATTAGATTTTCTAGATTAGACTGATTAACTCCAGATGTTTTTCTGCAATGTATTCTTTGTGTTATCACTAAGGGAATGGCACAGGTGGCTTCATGACAGGGCCCCAGCCGGGTCTCTCCTCTAACTAGACTGCCAGTGGCTGCGAAGCAGAGACCCTGTGCATCCTAGTGTTTAGAGAAAAGAGGGGAAGGGGAAGGCAGGGGAGGAGGATGGAGAGGTGGGTGGCTTTTGGGTGTTGAACGAGGGGGGCAGGGAGGTGGAGGGGTTTTAGGTGATGGGTTAGGGCCGGGGTGGGTTGAGGCAGAGGTTTTGGGTGTTGAACGAGGGGGAAGTGGGGGTGGAATGGTCATGAGGTTAGGGGAGGGACTGGCTGAGGTGGTTTTTGTAGGTGAATTGGAAACCCTAGGTGGTTTTGGAGGTACATATGGGGAGTGGTTTAGCATGTTGGACAGGACTCTAGATCGAGCTAATATGGGTGTGAGAGGAATAGTCTTCATCGCCGATTTTATTAGCCCTGCAGAGTGTTCAGGTAAGTCTAACAGTGAAGGCGGGGATGAAAAACAAAGGGAGGTGTCCCCATTCTCTCTTGATGGAGTGGACGTGGCAGGGGGGACCCAAGACAGGTCCATGGGAGGTGGCGAGGGAGTCTTTGATGGAGGGGCAGGTGGTTGAGGAAACCCCAGCACAGGCCTGTCTGCTGTAGGCTGGGGTGAGGATGGGGGCTTCAGAGGCGCTGTAGATGAAGAAGGCGTGGCTGCTTTGGAGCAGGCTGGGGATGAGGATGTTGGTGGTGGTGGTCGCGCTGCTGGTGCTGCTACTGGTGATGATGCAGCTGCTTCTGATGACAGTTGAGATCCTTCGAGGTGGTGGTGGTGTTGAGATCCTTCGAGGTGGTGGTGGTGTTGAGATCCTTTGAGGCGGTGATGGTGTTGAGATCCTTCGAGGTGGTGGTGGTGTTGAGATCCTTCGAGGTGGTGGTGGTGTTGAGATCCTTCGAGGTGGTGGTGGTGTTGAGATCCTTCGAGGTGGTGGAGGTGCAGAGACTTTTGGAGTCGGCTTCCTCCCTTTCGATGGCTGCACGCGCTGCGCAGGCTGAGGTCTCAGGGCAAAAGAAAGGTTATCCATCAACACTTTTACTCCGTAAGTGTTCAGATGTGGCCCTTTCCCTTCAAAAAGCTCATGCCTATTCCAGAACAGATTAAAATTCTCAATGAAGGCAAGTCCTCTGCGTGAACATTCGTTGAGTAGGAAAGTATTTAGCTGATACAGACGACTGAATTTCATTTGCTTCCCGTCCACATTTGGTAGTGGGCCACTGATAACGATTGTTGCGTCCATTTTAGCAAGGTCGTCCAATAAGAGAGAGTAATCCCGTTTCAACTTTTCACTTGTGTTGTCATAGACGTCTACTGCCCCCACGTGGATCAACAATCTTTTTACCCCGCCGGTCTCAGACAGAAGCCTCGGAGCCAACCGCCTTATCTCATCCACTTTGGCAGAGTGTACTGAGTGAACCTTGAGATTACGCATATTTACATTTCTTATCGCCGAATCCCCGATAAAGAGCGACTCAGCTGCATTTGACCTTGACTGAGACTGAGACTGGGACTGAGAAAAGCGGTTTCTTGTAATTAAAGATTTTTTCTGTGGCATTATGACACTCTTGTTATCATTAGCTTTGCCTTGTTTGAGCTTGGCACCATATGTGTTCCAACAATTGTCTCTGTTGATTTTGGGAAATGAAATAGCGTCATCATAACTTACGTGCTGTCCATTTGGTCCATTTCCTTTCACTGGTATTGTTGTGTTCAGCCCCAATTCTGATTCAAGCACAAACATTCGGTCTTGAAGAAGTTTTAGCTCCTGTTTGAGTGAAAAACAGCCGTCGCAAAGTTTTGTTCTATTTTCCCGTCCTCCCAACATGCTGTAAGTTAGGTAAATTCCACCAGTCTTGTGTTGAAGTTTGTAAAAAGGAGTAATCCGTGTTTTGTGGAATAAAAATGTAAGCAAAAATGATTAAAGGAGATAAAAAAGCAGCAAGCGAGGAGCAGCAGGGGAATGCGACTGCTCTGTCCAGAGTGATGTGGACATATATATACTTAATTTAGGAGGAATTAATTAGAGGCAATACTTTAGGTTTAAAAGGAAGAACACAGCTCTGTCCCTGATGGCATAGTCAAAAGATTGGTTTATAGTTTAAAAGGTTTGAAAAAGAGTATTTAGACAAAAGGGGTGGGGGGATGTGTTTCTGTCATGTGAGCGAAAATGACACCTCCCTCATTTCCATAAGCAGTCAGATTGACTGCCTCTGGATCAGTGTGGACACTCACACATGTCTTTGTCTTTGATGATGCCGCAGAAGTACTGGGGGTTCTCCACAAAGCTGGACATTCCGGAGTCTTCATCAGAGGACGGAGGACTGCCGCCCTTCATGAAGTGCAGAGACACGGCCAGGTCGTCCTCAGCGCCCAGGACCGAGGAGCCTGAGGGGACAGCACCACATCATCTGCATCATCTCACGGTCTTTTCTTTGTTTGCAGTGATGGTTAGAAATGGTGAAAACCCTGGTCCAGACGGGTGGAAACATCTGTAACACTTTAGATTATCCCTAACAAAGTAACAGCTCATTAAATGCTAATCAGTGTCCCCTGACCCTGACCCTAACCCACATGGGAAAGTGTCAGTTAGAGGTTGAATAGGGACATGTAGAATAAGGACTAATAAGTGCTTAATAAATGCCAACTAATATCTAATTAACAATATATTTTACTCTAATTAGCTGTTAATTACTGAAGGCTGAGCTAAAGTGTGACCAACAATCTTTCTCAGATGTATCATTCTGGCTTTGAACATAAAAGTGTCTTCAGTCATTTCACACGTACATCAGGTATGACACACAGTAGGAAATGGGGTTAAGAATGTAATTTACTTTGGCTGAAGTAGAAATGATATGAACCTAAACCAGCCTTTTTCAACCAGAGTGATGCGGTACGTTAGTGTGCTTTGAAATGTTGTTTGGTTCCTTTGGAAATGATCAGATATCATCTAATTGGTCAAAATAATGTGAAAATAAAATCATGTAGAATATTAGATGGTTTTGTGCTTATTTGATTCTCTATAAAACAGGACTTTCCATTCATGGCTGCAGAGTTCCCTTTTTTTAGCTGGATTTGCCATGTGATTGTTTTCACTGGAAAAGGTGTGCAACGAGTCAAAAAGTTTGGGGAACACTGTCCTAAACTAATTTAGCTGCAAGACATTTGTGTTACAAAGAAGGAAACAGTTCTGTCCAAGACGTTATATTATTAACGGTTCATCAAAGGGTAAAAGGTTCACTGCAAAAAGTGATCAAATATGAGGTAATAATTGCTTGAATCAAGTTTTTTTTATCTGACTGGGACAAAGCCATTTATTCATTTTTCAAGACTAAATTTAGTCTTATTTTCTCGTTCAGAGGGAGACATTTAATTTATCTTTTAAAACAAGATCATTGTTCCTGTCTCATTGGCAAATCTGGTTTTAAGGCAATTAACTCATTGACTGCCATTGACATATTTGTCTGAGACCAGTGATTTCTGTCAAACATCCCTCTATTCGACTGGGGATTGCACGACAACAAAAATAGCTAATATTTCACATAGTCCTAGCACATAATATTCTGTCGGTCTTGAGAGTCATCAAAAACGGCTGGCAGACGATGAGTTTAGATACATTTAGCCAAATTTGAGGTGTAGGTTTGTGACATTCATGTTTCCTGCTGAAAGAAGCTGTTAGCATGCTAGCATATCCAGATGTCCTGCAACCAACACTATCTTCTGCTAGAGGGGTGGAAGCTGGAACATGGCTTTTCAATGGGGTCAGAAGAGTCTTTGATAATTCTAAGATCTGATTCATAAAGAACCTCCAGAACAGACAGCTCTCAGTTCTCTTTCAGAGCGGAGAACCTCTCTCTGGTCTCTCTCTGGCCTCATTCTCTAGTCACTCTTTCTCTGATCGTGCCAAACCACCCAGTCACAGAACCAACAAGTAAACCTTCAATGATAAGTGAGTGAGTTGTCCAATTTCAGGTCATAAGACAGTTAAATCCAGACATTTGCCTCCTCTACAATCTGCATGTTTAGAAACTCAAACTCTACACATGAGCTATGGAGCAGGTGTTCCTGGACCCCAGTTTGAGAAGCACTGGTCCTCACAGGCAGCAGCAGGTCAGAACAATGTAGAGCTGCACCTCAGCCTCAGCACAGACTCCAGAGTGGTTAGCCTGGGCCGATAAAAAGCCCAGAGAGCCCTGGCAAATGGTAACGGTCCACTCAGCGAGCCGACCACAGGCCCCTGAAGCCCCTGAGGGCCCCTGCCGCACAGTGGAACAACAAAGAGGCGCATGATGAGAGCACACTCTATCAGAGGCACTTAGAGCAGAGCTGTAAACACCGAGCTCTTTCCATCAATCATGGTCCTCCATCCATCTGCCCCGCCCGTCTAATGGGCCGCCACCCAGGCTACAGCAGTAATCACCCTCTGCTCCTGTGTGAGGAGCCCCAGGGGAGGGCATCCTGATGAAAACACCACAATTTAGACACTTTTCATCAGGCACAAGGCCCCCAGCAAAACTGGGACATGTCTCCCTGAGGACACGCTACACTACACTACCCTACACTACACACAACACTACACTATACACTACACTACACTACACGCTACACTTCACTACCCTACACTACACACAACACTACACTACACTACACGCTACACTACACTACCCTACACTACACACAACACTACACTATACACTACACTACACGCTACACTACACTACACTACTCTACACTCATAGACTGAAAATATTAACGGACGTAGTCAAGCCTATCTCCGCCGTTCTAACTAATGGGCCAAAAATTGGGTTTTCATGGGGTACGGTTGGAAAATGTGAAAAATTGCATCTGCGCATGCGTCAGCCGACACGAGGCCCATTCATTTAAACAAATGAGCAAGTAAACTAGAGTGGTCTAAAAAAATTCATTCCCCTCAGACACGGAACGGAGCTTCGGGCCAAGAGCCAACTTTTGGACCATCCTGCAAAGACGTTTTCGAGAGGTAAGAAGATGCTATTTGTTAGCATTGGCTAATTCTTATTCCGGGTCCACCCCCATCAGCCCGGGGTGGTATTGCAAGCATGTCAGCGCATGTCAATTTGGCCACTTTTGAGCCGGGACCCGCACCCCACTGCCTACACTACACTACAGCATTGACAGTACAGACCTCCATCCCTGGTTTTCACAGTGAACTCACTCTTTAGCATCTGTGAGGGATCAGTCTGAACCATGGGTGTTTGTAAACAGAGCAAAAAAAGTTAAATGAAAATAACATCTAGTGAATGAGATACATTTATCTAGACTTGAGTGAATTTGTCTTAGAACAAGATTTTCCAGTGGGCAGAATAGTCCGACCTGGCAAAGTCTCACAAGGACTGAGGATACATGTGCATATACTCTGAAAGAAGTTTTTGTATACAATCCAACGGCGAAGTGTTTCTCATTTACGGCAGTGTATGAGGTGTGTGGCTTTTAGAACTGTTATTAGCAAAATAAAAATCAGACATCATTCAACAATGTAGATATCCAACATTTTTATAAACACATTTTTAGTCACTCCAAAATGTACGAGAGAACGAACAGAAACAAAAAATATGTTCTATAAATTCCTCAAGGTACAAAAAGCACAGCCTGAAGTTTCATACCTAAAGTTGCAATATGTAAGATTTTCACGTCAAGTCATCATTAAAGGGCACCAATCTATCAATAAGCATAAGTAAAGCATGGTCTTTTCAAATACTTCTTTAACTGATAAAAGTAGTTCAGAGATATTTGAGGTTCAAAATTAGTTTTTACAGCCCCTAAATCTGATTGGTCTGAGATTCCATTCTCTTGAATAAGTTCTTTGGATTAAGGACGAAATGTCAGGAAAACCTGCTTAGAAGTACAGATGATGGGTGAGAAACCTTCCTTTACTTTGACTAATCCCAGTATGACTGAGAGTTTACTGACTGAGAGTTGTTTTAATTTCGATGTCCCGCCCTCCACCGTTTTACCAATCAGAAAGTCTATGATCCGGGTTTCCAGACCTCACCGCATTGAGTTAATCTCACCGGTAAAGTAACATGTGGCCGCAGAACTATTTACGATTATCAAATCATTAATAACAAAACAAGGATAAAAAAGAGAATCTCTATCGGGGACTTTGTGAAAAAGGTGTTGGTGGGAGAGGTTGCAGTAGCACTTTTGGCCAGTTTTTTACATATTGTACCTTTAAGTGAAATAACAGATGTGAATGTAGTGGCAAAATTCAAAGTGAGTCTCTCTATAATTACTTGAAAATACGTGGAATTGTCCATTTAAATCCCTAATAAACCTGTTCATCTGTGATCAGTGTGGGCAGTGGCCTCAGCAGAGACTGTCGGTGTGGGAGACATACGGTGAATGCCAAACTTGGGCTGATGTCCACATTTGTTGACGACGACCAGGATGAGCAGGAGGAAGGCACAGGCGAAGAGAGCCAGCCCCACGGCCACCGACACCTACACAGGGATAGACAGGGACAGAAACAGGGACAGACACAGGGACAGGGACAGACACAGGGACAGACACATTGAGCGTTTCTCACACAGGTCAGACTAACAGTTTCATGCTCAGAAGGTTCTTTCAATAAGACAAAGATGTAAAGAAGCTCGTACTGCTGAGTGACCTGGCTGTGACCACGCCCCCTCAGGCTGACCACGCCCCCCTGTGGTCTCTGGACAAGTGAGTCCCAGGTGTGAGCTAAGGTGAAGGCCCCCTCGTCTCCGTTCATGCTCCGTGCTCCAGCCTCTCGTCTCCACCTTTTGCATTTGTGTTCTTCTTTTCCTTCTATTGTTCCATCGTCCCAGTCCGTTATCTGTTTTCTTCTGCAGTGGTCGAATGTTGCCGATTGGAGGTTTTCCTGTGTTGCCTTGTCCTTGGTTGATCTTGTTGAGTCGTTCCGAAACATGTGGTAATTAAGCAGAACTATAGCTTCTTTACACTTTTGTCTTATCAAAAGAATCTTAAACATAAGAAAAAAGAATACACCTTTTACATTTGAATTGATTTGATTTTCTTTGAAATGACTGATTCTTATTTCTATTTGATTCTTTTGAAGATGTCTCAGATACATTTAAAAATTCTTCCATTATATCCGGAACGTTTTCTCCCACACTTCTATCTGAGTTTGTTTTCACACTCTTTACACATGACAAATCCTTTGAATTATATTTTTTATATTATTCAGAAGACACCCTTTAAGACGTTTTATTATAATTGCAGAATGTCATTTCCACTTGTACCAGTAGATGGGAGTGTTTCAGTGATCAGGGTCATGCTTTACACATGATAGATACATAATTTAATTACTTTTTAATGAAGTTTTTTGTATAAAAAAAAAAAGTCATCGTAATGTCATATTGCACAGTGTACAGTAGCGTACCACAAAGACACGACTCTCCAGGTTCTCCGCCACCGCCAGCGCTGTCTTCTTGGTGGGAGCTGAGAGGGGGGCACAGGGTTAGACAAGGGGGACTGAGGGGGAGGCAGGGCACAGGGTTTGAGGAGGGGGCACATAGTAGGTAGGATGGGAGGGGGCAAAGGGGTGGACAGGGTTAGAGGGGGAGGATCTGAGGTGGAGTACAGGGTTGAGGGGCCAGAGATGACACTTACTTGGGACGACATCAGGGACTAGCATGAGGTACAGAGAACAGACGTCACACTCTGAGTTCATGATATTATCGTTGGATTTTAACCACTGTTTAACCACTTTCCAGCTTCTGATTGATGTTTTATGCTGCACTTTTCATATACTTTTGAACACAAAGGATTATTTTTTCTACCCGTAAATGTTACTGCAGTTCAGTGTTCATGGTTTTACACTGATCCAGACCAGAGCAGAGACGATGGTCCCAACAAACAGATCAGAGGAAATCCACTGGAGGAATTCTATTATATTGGGACATGGGAGGTGTAGAATAAGTGGGAGACCTCAGCCGCCGGTGAAAGACCACTACTCTTATCGTTCATTTCACTTCTTCGGTGTGGCGAGCTCCGAGCGGGCTCTCAAGTATGTCCCTTCTACAATAATGGATTTTTAAGATAAGTCAGAGTGCCTCGGATCTTTCCTCTTTGCATTCTACATTATCATCCCACGGATCCTCGAAGAGCACCTGACTCCCACGTTTACCCTGCATTATTTTATTTTGATCTCCGTATGCACTCACTCCTCTTGTGTTTATACTAATAATGCATTCAGAATTTCACTCTGAACCAGAGCAGAGAAAATGGTCTGAACCAAGCAGACTATGCAGACATCAACCACCTCTGCTACTGCTGCAACTTATTGCTATTGTTAGCCACTTTTACTTTTAGAAGTATTTATTTATTTGTTTATCTATCAATCTTTATCTTCTTATCTATCTATCTACACTTTTTAATTGCCACTTTCTATTGTACATTATATATCCAGCATCTAACATGTTTGTACATTTCTGTCTTTTGCACAATCTGAGTTACTCTATCCATGCCAGATGTGATATGTACATTTCTCCTGTGTGAGATCAATAAAGTCTATCTTATCTTATCTTGTCGGTAAACAGGCTTATATCAACGTTTTAAGAGATCATTTGTTCCTTCGGCTGTCAGACTGTACAACAAACCTGGATGAGTCTTCTGCCGCTGGACACCTGAATTTCTCCAACAGTATCTATCCATCTATCTACTGTATCTATCGGTCTATATCTATCTATCTACTAAATCTAACTATCTATCTGTCACTCATCTACCTGGTATGATGCCCTCTGGATCAAAGGGCTCGAAGGGGTTGTTCATGAAGCTGCCGGTGGCGTTGGCGTGGTCGGTGCCGAGGCGGTTGGTGACGGTGAGCGTGTAGAGGCCGTTGTTGATGTGAGTGGGTTTGTTGAGGTAGAGGCAGCCGTGCTTCTCGGAGCCGTCTCTGGCGTCGCTGATGATCTCGGTGTAAGCGAACAGACTCTCGCGCAGTGGCTTCCCGTCACGTAGCCATGAGATGCTGGGCTCCGGGTTCCCGTCCACCGCGAACGGGAAGCACCAGTGATGCATGGGCACCGCGTCCTTCAGGAAGAGGATCCGGGCGGGGACTGAGGACACACACACACAGAGACACACACAGACATTCACACACACACACACACACAGAGAGACACCAACAAAAACACACACATGTTAGTGCACAGAAGACCAATCATGTAAAATCCTATCTCTTGAGTCCTGGATAGTTTCTTCTATGAATTAAAGTGCCTTCAATTTCCCAAAACCTGAGTTGAGGGTTTTTGTCAGAGAGAGCACTCTCCAAATCCTGGTCCCGGTCCTCAGGTGTAGAGGTCCTGGTCCCGGTTTTAGGTGCAGAGGTGCACAGCAGAGCTCTGGTTATAACGGCGGTCGGTGTAGCCTCTGCAGCAATGTGGGAGCTGTACCAGACAACCTGTGGTTATGAACTTTAGGAAACGGTGGAGCTGAGGCTGATGTTTCCCGAAGAGGACGCTCTAGGAAAGACCCAGCTGCAGGATTTGGAAAGGTCAATGCCTCTGCTCAGACTGCTGCCCTCGCCACCCGGCCATGGCCATGGGTAAGCTAACGTTCTCGTTATGTCAGAAATGTCTTCAAACCAGTGCAATATTCTCAGCCCCCAGTTTAATGAATCCAAATCACTAAAAGTACATTTAGCCTCAAGGAAATGCTGGGATCATCAGATAACACAGACTGAGGTCCAGAAGTAATGAAGGATTGTCAACTTTATTTGAAGAAAACTACTGTAAGACTTTTCCACTTACAACACGTCTGAATGTGTGTGTGCGTCTGTATGTGTGTGTGTGTGTGTGTATGTGTGTGTGTCTGGGTGTGTGTGTGTGCGTCTGTATGTGTGCAGTGTTCCCGGCTGCTCAGTAGTTTCCGTGGAGGAGGCAGATGTGCCTCGGGACCTGCAGATGAATTATGGATGCGGCTGAGGGTCCATGGGTCGACCACAGTCGTACCTGAAAGCCCCCTCAGAGCACTCAGCTCCCGGAAGCATGGGGCTGGGCTGTTCCCTGGACACAGCAGGTGGGGACAGGAGGGTCCTGGACAAACTAACATCTATGTGGACCATGACTGTTGTCCCCTGCAGGACACTGTCTACCCTGGAGAGAAGCGTCAGTGACAGACTGGGGAGGCTCCTTCAGACTTTGCTGACTCGGTGGTGAACCCCGAGTGGCCAGTGTGGCTCAGAAATGTGGTTCAGGGGAAGAAGGATCTCACCAGACAACACAAAATGTGGGCCGTGGGGGCTTCACCCCCTCCCCGCCTAGGAACCGCCTCAGTCCTGGATCTACAGTCTCAGTCCTGGATCTACAGCCTCAGTCCATCTGCCCGTGGAAGCAGATCCTTAATAGATTGATCCCTCTCAATGTTGAGAGATTTCTCTCTTTTCTCCCACTGGATTTTAAGGATTCTTCCTCTCTGATTCAGGAGGCTCTGAGGACAGTGATGATGACGGCTCTATGTGTTTGTTATCGTTGCGTTTCATTTTGATTCTCTGATCTGTTTTAGCAAATGGAATTAGTTTAATAGAATTAATAAAAAAATATATATTTAGAAGTGTTAGTATTGTTTCATGTGGATAAGAAACTTACCATAGTACAACATTATAAAATAATGAGAATCTGCTCCCAGAGACAGGAGGGTCTGACCGTGTCAAGAAGGACTGTGGTGAAGATCCAGGACACTTTAACATTCTACAACATTTATGGACATTTATCAACATTCACAGACATTGGTCTCTCCCTATGGACCAATACACATGTGTTCTATATGTTTGTGTCTTAACTGTTGATTCTTTGGTCTGTGTTGGTGATTTTCAACAGATTTCATAGTCCTGTGAGATAACTGCTGCTGTGATTTAGGGCTATGCAAGAATAAATTTAATTGAATACATTGAAAGTGGGAAGTTTCTTTTGAACCTTTCACTTTGACACATTCCCGTCTTCCCCGTGGCAAAAAGTCGACACGGGTTCAAACAACACTCCGACCTTTCCCTCTGTTGTCCTGCTGACAGTCTGCCGCTCAGAGCTCATTAGGAGTAATTAAAGGGGAGGTTAAGGAGTGTGTGGGCCTCTTAGATTACTGCACTAACATGTTTACAGAGTCAGTGCGGCGGATAAGCAGTGTTTCCGGAGTGGGAGGCCTCCATTAGCGCAGCTCAAATCTCATCAGCAGTTATGGCAGCGATGGGCCCCATGGCGCTCGTGCTCAGTGTGGGCCTTGTTTACTCACGACAGATGTGATTGTTTGGGACCTCTAATGTATGGGTGTGTTTGGCTGGGGCCGTTCAGGAGGGGCCCCCACTATCTCACTAATGCATCTGTGAGAAAACAACAGAGCCTCCTCAGGGGCCCTCCACAAACTACAGTCTGAGGCAGAAGCGTTCGGCCTCCAGTGTCACCTGCTGCTTGGAAGTATTAAAGAAGAGACACCTGACCATTTTGTCTCATCATTTATATATTTCTACTTTCTATTTTTAATTAAGAGCTGAGTGAGTGTGGTCTTTTTTTTTTTTTTTTTTTACTTTTCTGTCTGAAAAAGCTGATTGATGTGATAAAACTATTTATGAGCCTGCGTCCATCGTCTGTGGTTTGGAAGTTAGGTACCCTAGCTTTAATGAAATTCATAATATCTGGTTTGACCTGTGGCTCCACCTGAATGTGAAAGTCTGAGCCGAGCAGACCTGAGAAGCTAATAGGGCAAAGCCTGTCTAGTAGTGAGATGGGAGACCTCTGGGAACACCGGCTGCTGCTGTGTTGTACCAAACTGAAAGTACCTGCTCCTTAACCTTCAAAACAACCTAGTACTTTGACTTATACGTCTCAGTGTGATCAGATAGTCATAATCAGAATGTCAGCGTAATAGTTCCTAGCAACACTGCAAGAAATCCTGAGTAAATTTAGCTAAGAACACTCCTTCAGAGCATGTCTAAACAAAGCAACTAAAACCACTTATTTCCACCTGCGCAACAGTCGTCAAATTAGACTATATATACATAGAAGTGACGCAGAAAAACATATCCGTGCATTTGTCTCCTCAAGGCCTGACTACTGCAGCGCCCCCTGCTGGTAGCGTGCCCTAAATCCTCTATAAAAAGCTTCCAAACTCGTTCAAAATACAGCAGCAAGCATCTGAACAGGCAACAGACAGGGAACACATAACTCCAGTGTTAAAGTTACTTCACTGCCTTCCTGTGCTCGCAAAAACGCCAGACGTCGCTGGTTCCTATAGTTCCAAAAGCGCAGTAGCAGAATCAGCTCCCCATCCACATCAATGAAGCAGACAGTCTCTACATTCAAGGCCAGGCTTAAAACGTGAAACTCTCATATTTTAAAGATAAGATAAGATAGACTTGATCTCACACAGGAGAAATGTACATGTCACATCTGGCCTGGATAGAATCACTCAAGATTCCATATGACATTGGATTTATCATTTTCTTTTTTTACATCCTAGCAGGTGACTTCCTGTTACTAAAGCCTGGTTCACACAAGACGATTTTAAAATTGTCGGCCGATTTTCCAAACTTCAATGGGCCCCATTCACGAATAACTTCGTAAGAAACTTCTTAAATTTCTTCTCAAGAGCCTACGTGGGATTCATCAACGCGCTCGTAAGGCGCTGAATTGTTCGCAGCTGTTCTCTTAGATTGATGAATGCCATTTCCTCGTAAGTAGAGCGCGCGTGCCCGGTGATTCATTAGCATAGGTACTTAGCATAGGTAACCGCCCATTAATGCCCATATAAGGGACTGCAGGGTCGTGTGCAGACGGCAGAGGAAACAGCAACAGCCCTAAAGCAAAGAGTTACACGGAGCAAAAGAGTCACCCTTTTTTCTTCTTTTGCCAGACTGAGAATAAAGTTATAAAATGTCGACTTAAAAGTCGAAATATTATGAGAATAAAGTCGAACTAGCAAAATTATGAGATTAATCTAAGAATATGATGGGATTAATCTCAAAATGTTATGAGCTTAATTCAAAAATATATTATGTATTATTTTAAAGATGAATCTCAAAATGTTTTGAGATTGATCTCAAAATATTTTGGACCCTGGGAGGAGATCCAGCGCGGACCAGCGCTGAGACCAATGCAGACCCGAGGAGAGACTGGAGTGACCAGCACACAGAAACCAGCGCGGACAGGAGAGACCGCATAGACTGTAGTGACCTGACTGGAGAGACCGGTGCACAGAGACCAGCGCGGACCGAAGAGAGACCGCATAGACCAGACTTGAGAGACCAGCGCGGACCCGTATGGATCCAGGAGCATGCAGCACGGACCCGTATGGAGAGACCAGTGCAGACCCGTCTAGAGCCATGGGAGAGACCAGTGCAGACCCGTCTAGATCCATGGGAGAGACCAGTGCAGACCCGTATAGATACATGGGAGAGACCAGTGCAGACCCGTATAGATCCATGGGAGACACCAGCGCAGACCCGTATAGATCCATGGGAGACACCAGCGCAGACCCGTATAGATCCATGGGAGACACCAGCGCAGACCCGTATAGATCCATGGGAGACACCAACGCAGACCTGTATAGATCCATGGGAGACACCAGCGCAGACCTGTATAGATCCATGGGAGAGACCAGTGCAGACCCGTATAGATCCATGGGAGACACCAGTGCAGACCCGTATAGATCCATAGGAGAGACCAGCGCAGAGACTCAGCGCGGACCCCGTAACCTCCTGCAGCAGCAGTATATATGCCGTTGTTCTGTGGCCCGTGGATAAAGAAATGCCCCCTATAAAGAGGAAGGGGTCACTAATACACGGCAAGATAAAGCGTTGGCACATTTCATTTCAAAATGAATTAAAAAGTAGGCCAGATCTGCAGTGAAAAAGGCGGTATATAAATAAAGATTACTACTAAAGATTACTACAAATAAATAAATACATACATCAATATGACGGACATATCACTGGAATGTTGTATTTTTATTCAACTTCACCAAAGAGGACAACCCCGGCGTGTGAACATGTCGGCACTGAATGCGTACGAGTGCTCCTGAGGACTCGTAGGATTTGTACTTGCCCAAGAGAAATTCTGGTTACGAGAAAAATTCGTGAATGCCACTTTCTTCGTAAAAACCTCGTAAGTAGGATTTACGTACAAATCTGTTCCTAAGAACCGTTCGTGAATGAGGCCCATTGACCCCACACACAGAGATAAAAAATCAAGGGTCTAACCACTTTGGTCGTACAGTGTGTGGTGTGCAGCCACACGGCAAGTTCACGCAAACCACACACAAACTGATTTCCCCCCGAGCCTTCCCAAGTCAGACAGAAATCTCACAAAATCTCTCGAGATCAAGCATCCTCTTCACAAACAATCTTGGCCTAATTATCCTGCCGTGTGAACCAGGCTTTACATGGCAATAAAAACGATTCTGATTCTGATATTCTCCTGCGTTAAAGGCACCCTTGCTTTGACGATCCCCATCTCCACCTCCAGCCACACACAGTGAGGCAGAGAGTCAAAGCTTGGACCTTCTTGTCGAGGGTTGGTGCTCGCCACAGTGTCTCTTTGTTACGTCTACATGGCCCAACTCGGACAGGTTTGGATCTGTTTCGTTCCAACTTTACACCAACTGCATCTACACTTCATCCACTGCAAGGAACTGCACACTTTGTCTGAGTAAAAGTAAACAGTTCTCAACTTGTGGGTTAACATTGGTCCAGTCCTTGTTCACTCCTGGTCCGGTCCTGGTCCAGTCCCTGTTCAGTCCTCTTCCAGTCCTGGTTCAACGCTCACTTACATTGAATGTCCAGAGGCACAGAGCCGGAGTCCGGTCCCGCCTGGTTCTCTGCCTCGCAGGTCAGGTTGTGCAGGTTGTCAGCAGACGACACGTTGGTCAGATACAGGACATGCTCCATGGTGGACCCCCAGATCCTCTTCTGCAGGACAGGGACAGGGCAAAGGGACAGAGGACAGGGACAAGGACAGGAGACAGGGAACCAAATCTAAATCAATACAGTAATGTCATAGCCCATTTTAAACCTCAGAACAGCTCGAATACAATCAAAACAGTTTTGCATCTGGGTTGTCGGCCCCTCTGGTGAACTAAAGTCTGGTGATATAAAGTCTGGTGAACTAAAGTCTGGTGATATAAAGTCTGGTGAACCAAAGTCTGGTGAACTAAAGTCTGCTCTGGTCGTGTTGTAGAGGCTGTGTTATTGTGTCTAAAGCAGGTTTTCTGTACCTTTTAATACTTTTTTTTTTTTTCAAAAACCGAGCACACACACACACACAGTGAGCAAAATATATCGTAGACAATAATATCGTGAAAGTCAATTTGAAGATATGCTTTTTTGTATTATCGTCCTTTTTCTTTTTACATACATATTACAATTAGAGAAGGACAGATGCCCATTTGGTCTAAAGTGTGCCTTGCGAAAGTATTCGGCCCCCTTGAACCTTTCAACATTTCGCCACATTTCAGGCTTCAAACATAAAGATATAAAATTTTAATTTTTTGTCATGAATCAACAACAAGTGGGACACAATCGTGAAGTGGAACGAAATGTATTGGATAATTTAAACTTTTTAAAACAAATAAAAACCTGAAAAGTGGGGCGTGCAATATTATTCGGCCCCTTTACTTTCAGTGCAGCAAACCCACTCCAGAAGTTCAGTGAGGATCTTTGAATGATCCAATGTTGTCCTAAATGACTGATGATGATAAATAGAATGCACCTGTGTGTAATCAAGTCTCCGTATAAATGCACCTGCTCTTTGATAGTCTCAGGGTTCTGTTTAAAGCGCAGAGAGAACCATGAAGACAAAGGAACACACCAGCCAGGATTTGGATACAAAAAGATTTCAGAAGCTTTAAACATCTCAAGGAGCACTGTGCAAGCAATTATATTGAAATGGAAGGAGTGTCAGACCACTGCAAATCTACCAAGACCCGGCCGTCCCTCCAAACTTTCATCTCAAACAAGGAGAAGACTGATCAGAGATGCAGCCAAGAGGCCCATGATCACTCTGGATGAACTGCAGATAACTACAGCTGAGGTGGGAGAGTCTGTCCATAGGACAACAATCAGTCGTGCACTGCACAAATCTGGCCTTTATGGAAGAGTGGCAAGAAGAAAGCCATTTCTCAAAGATATCCATAAAAAGTCTTGTTTAAAGTTTGCCACAAGCCACCTGGGAGACACACCAAACATGTGGAAGAAGGTGCTCTGGTCAGATGAAACCAAAATCGAACTTTTTGGCCACAATGCAAAACGATATGTTTGGCGTAAAAGCAACACAGCTCATCACCCTGAACACACCATCCCCACTGTCAAACATGGTGGTGGCAGCATCATGCTTTGGGCCTGCTTTTCTTCAGCAGGGACAGGGAAGATGGCTAAAATTGATGGGAAGATAGATGGATAGATGGACAATGGAATGGTTC
This sequence comes from Knipowitschia caucasica, assembly GCA_964034765.1. Lineage (NCBI taxonomy): Eukaryota > Metazoa > Chordata > Actinopteri > Gobiiformes > Gobiidae > Knipowitschia > Knipowitschia caucasica. The sequence continues at coordinate 38,613,702 of OZ035829.1, forward strand.
ACAAATAGACGTATCCAGGTGTTAGAATGGCCAAGTCAAAGTCCAGACCTGAATCCAATCGAGAATCTGTGGAAAGAGCTGAAGACTGCTGTTCACAAACGCTCTCCATCCAACCTCACTGAGCTCGAGCTGTTTTGCAAGGAAGACTGGGCAAGAATTCCAGTCTCTTGATGTGCAAAACTGATAGAGACATACCCCAAGCGACTTGCAGCTGTAATTGCAGCAAAAGGTGGCGCTACAAAGTATTAGCGCAAGGGGGCCGAATAATATTGCACGCCCCCCTTTTCAGTTTTTTATTTGTTAAAAAAGTTTAAAATATCCAATAAATTTCGTTCCACTTCACGATTGTGTCCCACTTGTTGTTGATTCTTAACAAAGAATTTAATTTTTATATCTTTATGTTTGAAGCCTGAAATGTGGCGAAATGTTGAAAGGTTCAAGGGGGCCGAATACTTTCGCAAGGCACTGTATGTTTGTGCATGTTTTGCAAAGATGTGTGAAGCTCTTTACAAATAAAAAGCTTCTATTTTGATCTACACTGTCTCTTTCTATAGGTGCCCTGGCAAGAAAAACATTTCAGATCATTTTGTGTAAAAATGATTGATTTTAAAGATATTGTGACAATATCGTTATTGGGAGTTGGAAAAAAAATATCGAGATATTCATTTTATCCATATTGCCCACCCCTGGTCCAGGACACACAACATCAAACACGAATAACCTGCCTAATTCAAGATGAAATCAAAATTCAAATAAACAGTGAAGTTAGTCCACAGTTCTGGACCGTTAGACATACAGTATACAGACGGACAGACAATGGACAATGAAGGACCAGGGGAGAGCAAGGGACCAGGGGAGAGCAGGGGACCAGGAGAGATCACAGGACTACGGGAGAGGAAGGACCAGGGGAGAGCAGGGGACCAGGGGAGAGCAGGGGACCAGGGGAGAGCAGGGGACCAGGGGAGAGCAGGGGACCAGGGGAAAGCAGGGGACCAGGGGAGAGCAGGGGACCAGGGATGACGTGAGCAAACCCTGGACACTCCCAGACCATGTGGACATATACTGTATGTTTCAGGCACATTTTTACATAGTGCTGAGTTTTGTTGGTGAGACAAAACAAAACTGTACTGACCTGTGTGGTGAACGGCGACTGCAGGTGCTCCGTCCTCCATCGGGCCTGGGGGGTAGGGCTGCCGGTCACGTGACACTCGAAGGTGAGGTTACCCCCCTCCTGCACCCGAGTGTTGGCCGGGAGGATGGTGACCTCCGGGAGAGCTGAGGGCAGACACAAGTGTCAGTGGGCGCAAAAGGGGCGTGGGTTTTAAGAAGGTTTGATGTGTTTTTAACATAGACTGTATATATTAACGGACGTTGTCATGCCTATCTCCGCCGTTCTAACTAACGGGCCAAAAATTGGGCTTTCATGGAGTGATTCAAAATGGCCACGGGGGCTGGAAAATGTGAAAAAAATGCATCTGTGCATGCATCAGCCAGCACGAGCTCCATTCATTTAAACGAGTGACTTCAAAAATTCACAGAGACTAAACTAGACTGGTCCAAAACACCCCCCTCAGCATTGACACACATGTGGGACGGAGCTTTGGGCCAAGAGCCAGCTTTTGGACCATCCGTAAAGGTGTTTTCGAGAGGTTTGCCAATGCTATATGTTAGCATTGGGTACAAAAGGCGGCGATGGTGAGGGGAAAGAGGAAGCCGAAGGGTGGAATAAACGTAGCGTTTTTTTTCTCCAATGATTTTAGCCTGTTTTAGCTTTTAGCCCTGTTTTAACTTTTATCGCTTTTATTTGTTTTTATGAAATATAAATATTTTTTTAACATGCTTTTAGTGGTCTACATTTTAAACTGGGTCCAAATAACTGAGTTTCCCACTTCCGGCACATGCCTGACACCCACCTGCTCTGTTCCCATCCCACCAACATCTGACCACATGCACGTTTCTGTTTTCCTTCACTTTAAAATCCAGAATTAAGGGTCTGTAGCCGGGATCAAAACAGTCCTCTTTACTTCAGCAATGGTTTGGTAGGTAATTCTCAGCTAAGACTTAGAAATACAACCTTAAGTCTAAAAACCCTTCCACATGAGTCTCCCTCAATATGGGTGTCCTGAGGTTTCTCACTTTTCTTCCTCAGGGTTTTTTGAGATGAAGAAGGGTCTAAGGACAGTGATGATCCTGGACCTTTAAGGACATGTGTGGACAGTGGTCGTCCCGCTGTCTGTGGACCAATGGCTCTTATGTGTTTGTTATTATTGCATTTCCTGGGTTCAAACTGTTGGATTCTCTGTGAAGTCGACTGCCGCTGTGATTTAGGGCAATACAAACATAAACTGAAATGAATTGGGGCGACAGAGGCTCAGTTGGTCTTTGGGCCTGAGGGTTGTGGGTTCGATCCCCCCACAACACCTTCTCCAACTGCTCCTACTGAAGTCTGCTTTTGTTGTGTCCTTTGGCAGGACACTTAACCCCACTTTGCCCGAAACCCCCGCTGAAACACCAAGGCCGTGAATGTATGAATTGAATAGAAAGAATGACGTGGGCAATAGAAGGCTACAGTCTGGTATGTCCACATTGTGTTGGACCATGTGTGCATGTGGTGAGAGTGACTCACTGCAGTTGGGGAGGAGCAGGGAGCTGAGGGGCACCTCCTGCTGAGCCTGGAGACAGGAGAGCTGTGAGTCCAGCTCAGCTCTAGAGCTGCTCTGCCACTGCTGCAGCCAGTGCAGCTCACAGGAGCAGAGCAGAGGGTTGTCCCGGAGAACCCTGAGGAGACAGAACCATGTGACACACTGAGGAGACGGAACCATGTGACACACTGAGGAGACAACACCATGTGACACACTGAGGAGACAACACCATGTGACACACTGAGGAGACAACACCATGTGACACACTGAGGAGACAGGACCATGTGACACACTGAGGAGACAACACAATGTGACACACTGAGGAGACAGCACCATGTGACACACTGAGGAGACAGCACCATGTGACACACTGAAGAGACAGCACCATGTGACACACTGAAGAGATAACACCATGTGACACACTGAGGAGACAGCACCATGTGACAGACTGAGGAGACAGCACCATGTGACACACTGAAGAGACAGCACCATGTGACACACTGAAGAGACAGCACCATGTGACACACTGACGAGATAACACCATGTGACACACTGAGGAGACAGCACAATGTGACACACTGAGGAGACAGCACCATGTGACACACTGAGGAGACAGCACCATGTGACACACTGAAGAGACAGCACCATGTGACACACTGAAGAGATAACACCATGTGACACACTGAGGAGACAGAACCATGTGACACACTGAGGAGACAGCACCATGTGACACCCTGAGGAGACAGCACCATGTGACACACTGAGGAGACAGCATCATGTGACACACTCAACCCTGTGGAGACAGCACCATGTGACACCCTGAGGAGACAGCACCATGTGACACACTGAGGAGACAGCCCCATGTGACACACTGAGGAGACAGCACCATGTGACACACTGAGGAGAGAGAACCATGTGACACACTGAGGAGACAGCACCATGTGACACACTGAGGAGACAGCACCATGTGACACACTCAACCCTGTGGAGACAGCACCGTCATCTGATCCTGCTCTTACACGTGTCATGATCTGTGTCAGTTTATCGATAAACACAAAAAACACAGAGACTTCAAAGCAGAGTCGCTCCGTGTCGGAGGCGCAGTGTTCGCTAACGCTGGAGCAAAGATGTGTGCCGTACACAAATGTGTGACGCACACAGATGTGTGACGCACAGAGATGTGTGACATACACAGATGTGTGACGCACACAGATTTTTAGACTTTGATCCATTTGTGACTATGTCTTTGATGCTCATCTAACAAAACAAGGAATTGGTTTGAAAAGATTTCAGACAGGACCAAGACCAGGGGTCTCAGTGCGGCTGCTGGTGTTCAGTCCAACAACAGGAGCACACTCCATTTCCTCTGGTGAGTCCAGTCTGACCTTGATCTGTGTGAACGATTTTAACGGTTTGGTTAAGTCCTACAAGAATACATTGAATTGAATTGAAATAGAAGAACTGCTCCTGCTGTTGGAATGAAGACCTGCAGCTTTCTGGAACTGAGTTGACACCGCTGTTAAGACAATAACTATTATTAATTTGAAGTAAAAGTACTCACAGACTGAGCAGAGGCAGGAAGTGGAAGACCTTCCAGCTGATGTGCTCCAGAAGGTTGGACGCCAGATTTCTGTCAAACATAAAATAAGATAAATCCATAATCTGCTTCAAACCCGGTGACTGTGAGGAGGAAACTGGACACAGAAGAAAGTCCAGAGGAGCGTGTGGTGATACTTTTATGTTTTGTATTGTTTTGTGTACGTAGTATTGTATTGTGTACCTATAGTATTGTACTGTGTATAGTATTGCACTATGTACTAACAAGACTAATGGAGCAAAGAACAAACCAGACTTATTTTTTATTTTCTTATTGTGTTGGAGTTAGGGAAATAACTCCAACACGATATTATCTGGTGTGATACTAGAATCTCTCCCTGCACCAGTTTAGAGAAGTAACATTTAGACAGAAGGGCTGGGGGTGTGTTTTCCTGACTTTAGCCTTTAACATCATCAACACCACGCACTGATGATGGATCCTCAAATCCTGCTCCTATAGATGTGATTTTACACTTTTACCAGAGTTATGGTCTGGCGGCGAGGGCCGTTCATTGCCGCTTGCGTTTTAGCTCCTCTACTGTTTTACTTTGTTTTGTGCGTTTTGTGGCTGTGGTCATGAGGTGATTTTGTACTTGCTTAACAAATGTTATTTTCTTAAAAGTTCGGTAGGAGAAAAATGACACCAAGAAAGAAAAGAGAAAGAAGGAATAATATTCCGGTGCAATAACAATGTTTGTGTGTGTGTGTGTGTGTATGTGTGTGTGTGTACTCACACATATTGCAGCTTGGTGTTTTCACGGAAGGCGTTGGCTGAGATGAAGCGTAGTTTGCAGAAGGTGATGGTTCTGTGGAAGACACGGGTTGAGGGTCAGGCTAAACTACTAATTTATATATAACAGCAGGCGTCAGTAGGAGTTGAACCCACAACCTTCAGGCTCAAAGACCAATGCTCTACCAACTGAGCCACTGTTGCCTAAAAGGATTTATAATTTACATAAATGAATGTATGATTCACATGTCCAAAACTAAAGTGGTACTACTTTAGTAATGAAGATTGATAGTAACAGTCTCTAATCTAAACAATTTCTCACCGTTCAATAAGAGAGATGTTCAACGATCTCCCACGAGCTTAAACTAAGAACCTGAAGCTGTGATTTGTTCCTGGCCATATGCATCCGTAAACTCCAGTCAACGATCCTTTCCTACATACGTCTGGGTCTGATCCCTGTGGCTGCACTTTCCTCGGGTTGAATCCCCTCCGACCAATCAGCGCCGCGGGGGCGGTGGGTTTTGTAGGTAGGTGTTGGTGACGTCAAGAGTTTGCGCCAAAGTTTGGCAATGGCCGCAAATGCGATAGTAAAATAATCCGTTCTGGTGCGGCTCCAAATATCAAGAAATTGAAGCTAGAGCAAGAGGAATGTTTAGCAGATTTCATCGCTGCCAAAGATATTGAGGCTCTACCCTCCATGGGCTCTGTCAGTGGCAAAGGAGATGGCTAAAGCTAGGCTAACGCTAAGCTAAATGCCTCACTCACTCGGGCGCATTACGTATCAAATTGATCACGAATCGTATTACGTATTGATCACGAATCAAATTCAACAATATTTTTCTAATAACAACCTCAATACAGATTTCCAACATGCATACAGAGCAGGTCACTCGACTGCAACAGCTATGGCTCAGATGACAAACGATTGGTTGGCAGCATTAGACAATAAAAGGTTAGCAGGAGCTTTGTTGCTTTATTTCAGCTCAGCTTTTGATCTTATAGATCACAACCTTCTGCTGAATAAAATGCAATGTTATGGGTTCAGTCCAGCAGCATCACTGTGGCTTGAGAAGTATTTAGAAAACAGGAAGCAAACTGTATTTTTCAATGGAAGCTTCTCAGACGTAAAAACAATTGGCTGTGGTATACCTCAAGGAAGCTGCCTTGGACCTCTCCTGTTTTCTATTTTTACAAACGACTTGCCACTAGTACTACAAAAATCAAAAATAGCATTGTATGCCGACGACTCAACCATTTATTCATCACAAAATACGGTTGAAGAGCTGGAAATTATTTTAAGGGGGGAATTAAAATTAGTGTGTGAGTGGGTTACCAACAACAAGCTAGTTCTGAACATTAGCAAAACAAAAAGTATTGTATTTGGAACAAAACATATGCTGCTGGATGAACCCAAATTGAGTCTTGTCATCAGAGACGTAGCTGTGGAGCAGGTGCCACAGACCAGACTGCTTGGTATTGAACTTGATAATGAGTTGTCTTGGTCAAAGCATATCAATACGGTGGCCAGTAGAATGGGGAGGGGCCTCGCTGTGGTTAGAAGATGTTGTCATATGTTGTCTTCCAGTATGACTGCAGATGTTTTAAAAACCCTGGTATTGTCACAGTTAGATTACTGCTCAATCATATGGTCATGTGCTGCAGTAACAAAGGTAAGGACTTTACAAACTGTCCAAAATAGAGCAGCTCTCTGTGCTCTTCGGTGTTCCATCAGAACAAATGTAAACTGGATGCATGACACACTGTCCTGGCTCAAGGTGAAAGAGAGATTCACTGGTTCCTTAATGAATGTAACCAGAAACATAATTCAAAGTAAAGTTCCAAATGTATTGTACAGAGAGCTAAATTTTAGTCTGGAAGAGCATCATTATGAAACCAGACATGCCACAGAGGGCAGATTTAAACTGCCCAAAGTAAGAACTAACAATGGAAGAAATACTGTAATGTATAGAGCCATGTATGGTTGGAACACTTTGCCCAGTGACATTACTCATGCAAACAGTAAGTACCAATTTAAGGCCCTTCTGAAAAGACATCTGTTTCATGTAACTGGTTGATTTTATAAAGTTGTGTTATGTGACCAAATGTTTTGCTGCTAAGAGTCAGATTAATCTCCTTTTTTTGTTTTTTTGTCAGAATATTTCTAGGTCCTTTGTACAGTTGCGTGTGTATGTAAGAATGTATGTTGTGTGTGTGTGTGGGGGGGTGGGGGGTGTCTTTTATTGTATCACTTGTTGGTGAAAACTGGTGTAAAACATGTTTTGTGACCAGCATGCTGGACTGACTCCAGGAAGAATAGATGTACTTGTTACAACTAATGGAGATCAAATAAATACTAAATACTAAATACTAAAGTATGTCACAAGAGAGATCAGCACAGAGAGGTCAGCACAGAGAGATCAGCACAGAGAGATCAGCACAGAGAGGTCAGCACAGAGAGGTCAGCACAGAAAGGTCAGCACAGAGAGGTCAGCAGAGGTCAGCACAGAGGGGTCAGCAGAGGTCACCACAGAGAGGTCACCACAGAGAGGTCACCACAGAGAGGTCACCACAGAGAGATCAGCACAGAAAGGTCAGCACAGAGAGGTCAGCAGAGGTCAGCACAGAGGGGTCAGCAGAGGTCAGCACAGAGGGGTTAGCACAGAGAGGTCAGCACAGAGGGGTCAGCAGAGGTTAGCACAGAGAGGTCAGCACAGAGAGGTTGGCACAGAGGTTGGAGTGAGGGGGTGCAAAGGAGGTGCAGAGGAGGTGCAGAGGAGGTGTTGCTCACAGGTTTCTCAGCTCCTTGAAGTTGATGAGGTCCTGGTCTGTAACGTTCTCCACTCCAGCCTGGTTCTCCATGTAACTGAGGAACACAACACTCACGGTCAGCTCATATTTAAGGAGACACTCGATAAATCTACTTCAAAGAACAAGTATGATGAATGAGAATAGAGAATACATGGATATACCTAAAATACACTATAATAAAGGAGTTATAAGTAAACATCTTGCAAAAAGTGGTTCTGCGACCTCTCCCTCTCTCCCTGACTCAGGTTGCCAGATATAAAGACAAATTGATAGAAATCCATGTTTTATTCCTTGTTTTGTCATTAATGACTTTAGAATCATAAAGAGACCTTTTTTAGTTCTGCGGCCACATGATGCTTTACCAGTGACTTTCTGATTGGTTAAACCGTGCAGGGCGGGACATTGAAATGAAAACAATAAAAAGGGGGAGCGGCTGTAAAACAAATGTTGAAATCCAAATATCTCTGAACTACTGTTATCAGTTAAAGAAGTATTGGAAAAGACTGCCTTTTGACAGATTAGGGCCCTTTAATGACGACTTGACATGAACATCTTACATATTGCTACTTTAAATATACCATTAAGCAATGAGCTACACTCCCATCTAGTGGTGCGATTTAGACCTAAACTAGTCAAAAGGAATGCAATATAAAAACAGAATTCCTAAAGTAAAAATGTTTCAATTTCATTCTCATTTTTTGGAACAATACATAGTTAAAAAATATAAGATTTCTCACACAGTGCCTGTTAGCTTTATGAGAATTAGAGCTAATTCAAAGGGCTCTAGGACCATGGGCAGGAATATGGATTTCTTGGTTCACAACTAACAACCTAGCAACCAAATAGCTGATCAGGAACTGCGATGGTCTTTTACCACCCGCTGAAGCCGAATCTGTGGACTGAAGGCACCTGATTGGTCAGTTGTTTGGGGACATATCTGGATTTACAAAGACCACGTGTAGCTGCAAGCAGCAATGGACACATAAAACTAACAAGAAGCACTTTGGTTTATTCAAACAGCATCTCTGAAGGTGGACAGAGATTTGATCTTTGAAATCGGCAGCAGGGTATTTGTCTGATTTCAGTCCTGGATCTACAGACTCAGTACTGCGTCTACAGCCTCAGTCCTGGATCTACTGCCTCAGTCCTGGATCTACAGCCTCAGTCCTGGATCTACAACCTCAGTCCTGGATCTACAGCCTCAGTCCTGGATCTACAGCCTCAGTCCTGGATCTACAGCCTCAGTCCTGGATCTACTGCCTCAGTCCTGGATCTACAGCCTCAGTCCTGGATCTACAGCCTCAGTCCTGGATCTACAACCTCAGTCCTGGATCTACAGCCTCAGTCCTGGATCTACAGCCTCAGTCCTGGACAGTGGTGATGATCCAGGAACCTCCACATTCAACAACATTTATGAACATTGGTCTCTGTCCTTTATGTACTAATTTCTCTGTGTGTTAGTTATTATTTCATTTTGTGAGTTTGAACTGTTTGATTCTCTGATCTGTTGTTGGTGAATCGACAGCTTTGTGAAGTCCTCTGAGATATTACTGTTGTGACTTAGGGCGATACAAGAATGACTTGAATTGAAGGCAGAAACAGTTAATATCTGCATTTATTAGGAGGGCGACAGACCCACATTGTTGCTCGTTATGGCTTGAGGAAAATACAACATTATGATAACAAATATATTTAAAAAAAATTGTATTTGAGTGTAATTTTTTTTTTTCGAAAGCAGATTTTGAGTATGGATCAGTGTGTTCTGATGGTGAGGAAGATGTAAGGAAGATGTGAGGAAGATGTGAGGATGATGTGAGGATGAAGAGAGGATGAGGATGATGTGAGGATGAAGAGGAGCCCAGTCTGAGGGAGAGCTCTTAATGAGTCTTTTTCCACTGACGCAGACACCAGATACCTCTGAAGACACCAGCTGCGGATCAATCCACCTCTGCATACGAGCAACAGAGAGTCCAGCCTATGTCCAGTCCCTGTCCAACCCCTGTCCAACCCCTGTCCAACCCCTGTCCAGTCCCCTGTCCAACCCCTGTCCAACCCCTGTCCAGTCCCCTGTCCAGTCCCCTGTCCAGTCCCCTGTCCAACCCCTGTCCAACCCCTGTCCAGTCCCCTGTCCAGTCCCCTGTCCAACCCCTGTCCAATCCCTGTCCTGTCCCCTGTCGAGTCCCCTGTCCAACCTCTGTCCAGTCCTCTGTCCAACCCCTGTCCAACCCCTGTCCAACCCCTGTCCAACCCCTGTCCAGTCCCTGTCCAGTCCCTGTCCAAACCCTGTCCAGTCCCCTGTCCAACCCCTGTCCTGTCCCCTGTCCAGTCCCCTGTCCAACCTCTGTCCAGTCCTCTGTCCAACCCCTGTCCAACCCCTGTCCAATCCCTGTCCTGTCCCCTGTCGAGTCCCCTGTCCAACCTCTGTCCAGTCCTCTGTCCAACCCCTGTCCAACCCCTGTCCAATCCCTGTCCAACCCCTGTCCAACCCCTGTCCAGTCCCTGTCCAAACCCTGTCCAGTCCCCTGTCCAACCCCTGTCCTGTCCCCTGTCCAGTCCCCTGTCCAACCTCTGTCCAGTCCTCTGTCCAACCCCTGTCCAACCCCTGTCCAGTCCCCTGTCCAACCCTTGTCCAATCCCTGTCCAACCCCTGTCCAACCCCTGTCCAGTCCCCTGTCCAACCCCTGTCCAATCCCTGTCCAACCCCTGTCCAACCCCTGTCCAGTCCCTGTCCAACCCCTGTCCAGTCCCCTGTCCAACCCCTGTCCAGTCCCCTGTCCAACCCCTGTCCAGTCCCTGTCCAGTCCCCTGTTCAACTCCTGTCCAGTCCCCTGTCCAACCTCTGTCCAACCCCTGTCCAGTCCCCTGTCAAACTTCTGTCCAGTCCCCTGTCCAAACCCTGTCCAGTCCCCTGCCCAACCCCTGTCCAGTCCCCTGTCCAGTCCCCTGTCCAACCCCTGTCCAGTCCCCTGTCAAACTTCTGTCCAACCCCTGTCCAGTCCCCTGTCCAACCCCTGTCCAGTCCCCTGTCAAACTTCTGTCCAGTCCAACCATTGGATTAGCCATTTATGCTAACCCCGTGGCACCCTCGGTTACAAATATGCAACATAAAGTCCAGAGGTTTTGGCAAAAGACTTCTGACTTTTTTTTTTTTCATGAACTAATGTATGAACCCAAGAACCCACAGAATCAAATATGCTACAATGCCACATTTGGTCTTTGAAGTTTGCTTTCCAAGACACATTTTCTTTCCCATTGACAACAAACAGCACAGATATTTAATTCCACAAATATTTAACTGTCTGGGTTCTACGGGTAAAAAAGTAAGATTCCACTATATCTACTTTAACTTTAGAGGCTTTTAGGCTCTTTTTCATCAAACTGCATCTCAGTAAAGACCTGTAATAAAATAAAAATAAAAATTGTGGGTAAAAAAACCCCGAAACGTTTTGTTATTGGTGTCCTACATCTTCAAAAATAAAAAAAGACATTTTTTTCTTCAGGGAGCGAATGTTAAAGGGTTAAGGAGAGGCAGCATTGGAGATTGAAATGTGAAATAATAAACTAATCACATTTATACAGAATGGTGAGTGCGCCGGTGAGTTGAGTTTAGAAACAAAGTAAAACAATCCAGGGAATTTCATGTTTTTGGAGCAATAAAACTCTAAGCAATAAAACTCTAAGCAATAAAACAACAATTTCAGAAAGTGAGAAATAAGCTGAGACTGCAGGTAAAGTTACACATTTTCTGGGAATTAATGCAAATCACAGCAAGTGGATTACGACCAATTTGTGATTCTACTGGACACCTGCTCTATGCGTGTGATAGGGAAGCGTCTGTGGAGGGGGAAGTCTGGAGGCTCAGACTGCTGCCCTCAGGAGCTGATGAAGGATGGAGAACCATAGACTCACCAAAAATCTATTCAAGTTACTTTTGTATCGCCCTAAATCGCAACAGTCGTTATCTCCGAGGACTTTACAAAGCTGTCGATTCGCCGACACAGATCAGAGAATCAAACAGTTCAAACAAAGGAAATGCAATGATAAAAAAAACACATAGAGTCATTGGTCAGAGGAACATCTTTAAAACCCAGTGGGAGAAAGTGAGAAACCTCGGGGGCCAGGTCGAGAGAGGGACCCGCTCCCACAGACGGACCGGGACTGTGTTTAGTGTCATCTGTGCGTTCATGATCTTATTCAAACGTATCCAAACACACACATCGATCATTGGAGGGACTTGACCTATATCCCGCTGATAGAATATAAAATCTCCGGCCTCAGAACATTTAGCTCGAGTCTGTGCTAGAGTCTGAATAAAAGGCAGTTATGAGGATGATTGGCTGAGTCTGCTGATGCCTGATGACAGTTTGATGACACTTGATTGGAGATTGCATTTGGAGAGACTTTACTTTGGTCGTGGGAGTGTGTGTGTGTGTGTGTGTGTGTGTGTGAAGATCTGGTTACTGGCAGGTGCTTTGCCTGTTGCCTCTGCGATTGGATTAAGTGGCTGTATATCATCCTTTGTTCCCGGTGGGGGCACTGACTGGCAATTGTGAAAATTGGATTTATAGCTGAGTGTGCGTTGGTTTGGCCTCTGGGTAATGGGCTGATGTTTGGGCCTGTGCTCTTTATGCAGAGTGTGTTTGGCGTGTGGGTATTGATCAGCCAGATGGACAGAGCTCTGTGACGGCGACCAAAGCTTAAGCACACTCACATATTTCACATATTTCACAGGAGACATATTATGCAAAGACCTCGTACAGCAGCGAGGTGCTTTCAGCTGCATCTACGTTTATACCAACAACCTCTGGCACAGACGGGCATCCCTAGTTGTTTTAAAGAAATTCTGAGATTATTAATAAAAGTCAATGATTGTAATTTATTAAAAAGTAAGTCATCTTTATTTGTATAGTGTTATTCACAGACCACGGCTTTACTATTTTGAGTTCCAATATGTTTCCGTTCTCTCCACACAGTGATGACCGAAGCAAGACTCATCAAAGCTCTCTCATTACATTCAGACTATTATACATGTTTTTAGTGGTAGGGGAAACCGGAGCACCCAGAGGAAACCTACTCAGACACAGGGAGAACATGCAAATTCAACATAGAAAAATCTGGAGGTGGAATTGAGCTGAGGACATTCCTGCCACAGAGTTGCGTATTACACTTGTATCAGGCCAAACTACAGATGGAACTTTATGCACCATCTTCAGGAACTTCAGTCAAAATACTTTCTCTCAGATTGCGTCATGGATAAAGTCATTTTCTGTCTTTTAAAACAAAAGTTTTGATTTTTGTGTGACCACAGTGACAGACAACAGAGCGTTGCAGTATGGGTGTTCCTCAAGGCTCCGTTCTGGGCCCCCTGCTGTTTACACTGTACATAAATGAGATACCACATGTAAGTAAGAGTAAAGTGATATTTAAGATGACGACATTGAAAGCATCTGCTCAAAAACACATGAGCGGAAGAACATTTCCATGAGGCTAAATAAAACTGCCCTAATGTTCTTCACAAATCACAATAAAACTGAATCACAGAATGTTACAATACATCCATATTAGAACCAAATGTATCCCACATGTAGAATCACATTCAACTTTTAGACAAATACACTCACTTTCTACGGAGGCCTCAGAAGCCAAACTAAAGCTGCCCTCAGGTCACTTGAATCTCTAAATAAAAGCTTTTAAGATTCATGATTTATGTGTTTGAATGGACAATGAACAGCTGTAAATACACCAGACTGGGGCCTGAGGCTAATGTCCATCTGTAGCACTCACAAACACACACTCTGCACCGACACAGACACCGGGAGAACATGCAAATCCCACAAAGAAGGGCCTCAAACCTGCTGTGCACCCTGTCGCCCCATCCCTGTCATATTCTCACAATATTTATTCTCTTTTAGTCTTTTTTTATCGTCTGAACAAAAACCTCCATTGAAAGAGTTCCTCTGTTTGGGCTCTGAAACAGTGTGTGTGTGTGTGTGTGTGTGTGAGTGGATGTGTGTGTGTGCGAGTGGATGTATGTGTGTGCGTGTCTGTGTGTGTGTGTGTGTGTGTGTGTGTGTGTGTGTGTGTGTGTGTGTGTGTGTGTGAGTGGATGTGTGTGTGCGTGTGTGTTCGAGTGTGAGCATGTGGATCTAGGTGTGTGTGTGTCTGTATGTGTGTGTGCGTGTGTGTCTGTCTGTGTGTGTGTGTGTATGTGTGTGTGTGTGTGTGTATCTGTATGTGTGTGTGTGTGTGCGCGTCTGTGTCTGTGTGTGTGTGCTTGTATGTGCATTAGTGTGTGCGTGTGCATTTGATTTGCGTGTGTGTGTGTGTGTGTGTGTGTGTGTGTGTGTGTGTGTGTGTGAGAACATTGTAAAGAATGAGATGATTTAGTGCTAATGGTGTGATTTTAAAAACTCTTGATATTTTAATTCTGGTTCATACAGAGTGACTTCAATACATTTTAATAACGTCAGCAGCTCAGGACCATAGAAGCATCTCTCTCTTTGAGGTTAATGTGTAGTGTACGTTTTCTGTCCGAAATAATAACACAAAATTATAGAAGTATCTCAAACGCTTCAGATCAAATATATACATACGGTTTTCAACGGCTTAGTTTTAAAACCACCAGTGATGAAATCCTTCCAATCCTCACATAATGTCATTGAACAGAACCCGTTGCATAATTCTTACATGGGATTTTAACAACACACCATTTAACTCTAACCCCAGATTCATTCATTCAGCATTACACTTTTTCCGCTGCATCGACAAACTGAAGCAAAGTATGTAATCAATCTTGTAAAATCATTCATCCTTGTTTTTCAAAAATATGTGACATTTGGACCATTTTCACACAAAATATTCTGAGTTTTCGATTTGCTTTTACTGCGACCGTGGTCTGTGAAAGTGCTGCATAAATACATCTTACTCACTCACTATTTATATGAAAGCACATGTGATGGAAAAGAAAGGATTTTTTGTGTTCAGAAAAACCCTGAAAAAAATTACACATCAGATTTGGAGAACTTCAGGTAGAACTTTGAACGGGACACAGACTCACATCTCGGTGACGTTCTCGCTCTCCGCCGCCGCCAGAGCAGGAATCAGAGAAATGCCATCTGGCTCCAGACACTGCACCATGGCAAAGGAGCAGCGGCAGGCGGACGGGCACCCAGCCTGGACCAGGGGCACCAGGGGAACCAGGACCATCACCACTAGCACCAGGGGAGCCATGAGGCCGGCTCCTCACGTCCACAGACCCTGGTCCTCGAGGGTCTGGAAACTCTTCTGGGAACGCTGAAGTCGTTTTAGGATCCAGTGGAGTTGGGTCCAGAGTTGATAAGTTTCTTGGTCAGATCGAGTCCTCTTTGGATCCGGTTTTGCTGAGCTCTGGTCTCGTGAGGATCCGGGTTTGGTGTGACCCCTCCAGCCTCAAACGCTCTGAGGGTCTGGTTTAGATCCAGTCCTGATGGATCCAGTCGGTGTCTATTTGAATCCAGTGATGCATCCGTCCTTTTGGTCTTTTTCATTGAACTTCTTATTGGGATCCAGTCCGTGTGTCATCCAGCCCTGCAGGTCTTTGTAGGGTTTGGTCCTGGTCCTGGTCTTGATCCTGGTCCTCCTCAGGTGTCTGTGGTCGTGACCGCTGTGAGGGTCAGGTCCTCAGATCTGTCCTGAGTCAGTGACAGTCTCAGATCTGTGTCAGAGCAGGGTCCTGTGTGGGCAGTGAGCGGGCTGCCAGTCACAGATGCTCTGAGCAGCAGGAGGGAGGCTCCCGCTGCCTGAGGGCCCCTGGGACTCCCTCTCTGACTTCACTGATATGAGGGAGGGGCCAGGAGCCACCACACAGCTTACAGAGGGGAGGGGCCCCGGACCTGCCTCACAGCATAGAGGGGAGGGGCTGTCCCACACGCCGTCGCAGAGCTCTTCATCGACTGTCTTCAAACTTTGATTTTCTATTTTGCTGTTGGTAAATAAACCCATTTGCAGGAAAACCCAGTGATGATCCAGTCTCAGATGAATGAATGAATACTTTATTTTGAGCCATGGCAAACAAGAACAAAGAACAACAAAACAAAACAACAGCAAAATAGAAACAATACACGATGAATTACAAATACACAGTAAATGTTTAGTTTTAGTAACAAAAATCCAGCTCGAAAACAAGTGGGAAGAAGTTAAGACATTTAAACTCACTCCCCCTATTTATTATTCTAAATGAACTGAACTTAAATGATGTGGTTGCTACCGCTTAAGTCTAGTTCACACGGCAGGATAATTAGGCAGATTTAAGACCCGATTTACCCCTAACCACAATCTTGAACACTCTGATTTTCGTTTTAAAAAATCTGATGGATTTTCCATGTGTGGTGTGTTAAGACTGCGTCGCTCAGAAGGACTTTGGGACTGCTCCAATCTCAAATCGGGGATATCCAACATGCTGGATTGTTTTGGCACGATTTCTCTTTGTGTGTGGTGTCGGGGTCAGGCGAGCAGGCGTCTTTTGAGGCGACGAGGAAACACCAGAAAAGAATCATAACAGTCAGTGGCATGGCGCATAAATATACACAAGTATTGAAAGTATTCGGCGCCCTTGAACCTTTCAACATTTCGCCACATTTCAGGCTTCAAACATAAAGATATAGCAATTAAATTTTTTGTCAAGAATCAACAACAAGTGGGACACAATCGTGAAGTGGAACGAAATTTATTGGATAATTTAAACTTTTTTTACAAATAAAAAACTGAAAAGAGGGGCATGCAATATTATTCGGCCCCCTTGCGCTAATACTTTGTAGCGCCACCTTTTGCTGCAATTACAGCTGCAAGTCGCTTGGGGTATGTCTATCAGTTTTGCACATCAAGAGACTGGAATTCTGGCCCATTCTTCCTTGCAAAACAGCTCGAGCTCAGTGAGGTTGGATGGAGAGCGTTTGTGAACAGCAGTCTTCAGCTCTTTCCACAGATTCTCGATTGGATTCAGGTCTGGACTTTGACTTGGCAATTCTAACACCTGGATACGTCTATTTGTGAACCATTCCATTGTAGATTTGGCTTTATGTTTTGGATCATTGTCCTGTTGGAAGATAAATCTCCGTCCCAGTCTCAAGTCTTTTGCAGACTCCAACAGGTTTTCTTCCAGAATGGTCCTGTATTTGGCTCCATCCATCTTCCCATCAATTTTAGCCATCTTCCCTGTCCCTGCTGAAGAAAAGCAGGCCCAAAGCATGATGCTGCCACCACCATGTTTGACAGTGGGGATGGTGTGTTCAGGGTGATGAGCTGTGTTGCTTTTACGCCAAACATATCGTTTTGCATTGTGGCCCAAAAGTTCGATTTTGGTTTCATCTGACCAGAGCACCTTCTTCCACATGTTTGGTGTGTCTCCCAAGTGGCTTGTGGCAAACTTTAAACAAGACTTTTTATGGATATCTTTGAGAAATGGCTTTCTTCTTGCCACTATTCCATAAAGGCCAGATTTGTGCAGTGCACGACTGATTGTTGTCCTATGGACAGACTCTCCCACCTGAGCTGCAGTTATCTGCAGTTCATCCAGAGTGATCATGGGCCTCTTGGCTGCATCTCTGATCAGTCTTCTCCTTGTTTGAGATGAAAGTTTGGAGGGACGGCCGGGTCTTGGTAGATTTGCAGTGGTCTGATACTCCTTCCATTTCAATATAATTGCTTGCACAGTGCTCCTTGAGATGTTTAAAGCTTGGGAAATCTTTTTGTATCCAAATCCAGCTTTAAACTTCTCCACAACAGTATCTTGGACCTGCCTGGTGTGTTCCTTTGTCTTCATGGTTCTCTCTGCGCTTTAAACAGAACCCTGAGACTATCAAAGAGCAGGTGCATTTATACGGAGACTTGATTACACACAGGTGCATTCTATTCATCATCATCAGTCATTTAGGACAACATTGGATCATTCAAAGATCCTCACTGAACTTCTGGACTGAGTTTGCTGCACTGAAAGTAAAGGGGCCGAATAATATTGCATGCCCCACTTTTCAGTTTTTTATTTGTTAAAAAAGTTTAAATTATCCAATAAATTTCGTTCCACTTCACGATTGTGTCCCACTTGTTGATTCATGACAAAAAATAAAAATGTTATGTCTTTATGTTTGAAGCCTGAAATGTGGCAAAATGTTGAAAGGTTCAAGGGGCCGAATACTTTCGCAAGGAACTGTATATAGTCTATTCTCACGTTGTCTCCATTTCTTTGACCATCGCCTTTTTCTTTGATAACACTTTTTCTGCATCCTCTTCGTTCTCCATGATTGTTTCCTTTGAAGTCACGCTTGATCTCCAGAGATTTTATGAGATTTCCGTCTGACCTGGGAATGCTCTGGGGGAAATCGGTTTGTGTGTGGTTTGCATGATTTTGCCGTGTGGCTGCGCACCACACACTGTACGACCAAAGTGGACCCTTGATTTTTTAAAACTCCGTGTGTTTGGTCTCTCAGGTTTGGAAAATTGGCCGACAATTTTAAAATCGTCTTGTGTGAACCAGGCTTTAGTTTAGTCAGTGGTATATTTACAGTTCGATCCTCCTGCATCGGCAAAAATGCTAATAAAGTCAGTTTCGTACAACATTTTTAGTCATTTAGTAGTTTTGAAAGTTTTGACATCCATGACAGGCCATTCATATTTTGTTAATTAAACTGTTTTTGTTTGGTTGGTTTTACAGTGACGATTGTTTTTATACTTTTTTATTGTGTATGTTCTTGTCAGGTGCACACTGGGGACTTAAGCCACATATCCAATGTGGTTATAACATAAACTGAATCTGAATCATTGTGGACAACACGACAAGTACCGAGATTCAGATTCAGATTCATTTCAATTGCCATTTGCAGTAAAACCCCATTGGAATACACGTACAAGTCCCCAGTGTGCACCAGACAAGAACAGAAATGAAATAAGGTCAAAAATACAGAACTAAAACAAACAAAACAGGGAAAAATTGTCACTTTCTTTCTGAAATTAATTATACGCTTCTTTGTTTTAGCCACATTCAAGTCCAGGAAACGTTGGTGACAGTTTTAATGAATTAAATGGAAATCCACACATGATTTAATCCCGATCGGTGCGATGGAGAAGAGGCCGTTCAATCATTGATTTAGTCCTGCACAACGTCGCACAATATATATACATAAAATTGTATTGAGTATGTTAAGCCTTCATCAATCATATCTGCTTTTAAGACCACAGAGAAGGCCCTGTGCTCTGCTTTTAAGACCACAGAGAAGGCCCTGTGCTCTGGGGTTTAAGACCACAGAGAAGGCCCTGTGTTCTGCTTTTAAGACCACAGAGAAGGCCATGTGCTCTGGGGTTAAGACCACAGAGAAGGCCCTGAGCTCTGGGTTTAAGACCACAGAGAAGGCCCTGTGCTCTGGGTTCAAGACCACAGAAAAGGCCCTGTGCTCCGGGTTTAAGACCATAGAGAAGGCCCTGTGCTCTTGGTTGTTGCAGAATATGTCTCTTCAGCACAAATGTAAAGACCTCTCTCCGTGTATTAGAGTATTTATAAGAAAGTTTCCACATCAGTGCGTTAGCGTTTTACTGAGCGAGGAGTTAAGCTGCCTCTGTGATGTGAGCAGGACTGAGCGGGCCCCTGGGGGACCATCGGCCTGTAAGTGTTCACCCGGGGTCAGAGGGCCCCGCCATTAGAGCCACGTTCTGCCCAGTCATCAGGATTCAGCCTCTTTACTCCCTGTGCCATCAGCAGAAAGCAGCCGATCAGAGAAAAGAGCTCATCACACATCAGGCTGATTATGTGGAAGTGTGGAGGCTCCCAGGGAATCGGCCCCCAGCTCCCGGGGCCCCTGGGGTGGGACCATTTAGACAGGACTCACTCATTCAAACTCTTTATGTGCAGACAGTGGTTATTAAACTGTGGGAGGGAATGTGGACAGACCGATACATTCAGGGCTGTGCGTTGATTCAGTTCAATTCAATTTATGTTTGTATCGCCCTAAATCACAGCAGGAGTTATCTCAGAGGACTTAAACAAAGTTGTTGATTCGCCAACACAGATCGGCAAAGAACAATTCTTAAATCCCAGTGAGAGAAAAGTGCGAAACCGAAAAGCGACCCAAACTCGAGAGCTCCCACGGACAAACAGACTGTAGAAGGAGGACTCAGGTTGTAGAAGGAGGACTCAGGCTGTAGAAGGAGGACTCAGACTGTAGAAGGAGGACTCAGACTGTAGAAGGAGGACTCAGGCTGTAGAAGGATGTCTCAGGCTGTAGAAGGAGGACTCAGGCTGTAGAAGGAGGACTCAGGCTGTAGAAGGATGTAGAAGGAGGACTCAGGTTGTAGAAGGAGGACTCAGACTGTAGAAGGAGGACTCAGACTGTAGAAGGAGGACTCAGACTGAAGAAGGAGGACTCAGGCTGTAGAAGGAGGACTCAGACTGTAGAAGGAGGACTCAGGCTGTAGAAGGAGGACTCAGGCTGTAGAAGGAGGACTCAGGCTGTAGAAGGATGTAGAAGGAGGACTCAGGTTGTAGAAGGAGGACTCAGACTGTAGAAGGAGGACTCAGACTGAAGAAGGAGGACTCAGGCTGTAGAAGGAGGACTCAGACTGTAGAAGGAGGACTCAGGCTGTAGAAGGAGGACTCAGGCTGTAGAAGGAGGACTCAGGCTGTAGAAGGAGGACTCAGGCTGTAGAAGGAGGACTCAGGCTGTAGAAGGAGGACTCAGGATGTAGAAGGAGGACTCAGACTGTAGAAGGAGGACTCAGGCTGTAGAAGGAGGACTCAGGCTGTAGAAGGATGTAGAAGGAGGACTCAGGCTGTAGAAGGATGTAGAAGGAGGACTCAGGCTGTAGAAGGATGTAGAAGGAGGACTCAGGCTGTAGAAGGATGTAGAAGGAGGACTCAGGCTGTAGAAGGAGGACTCAGGCTGTAGAACGAGGACTCAGACTGTAGAAGGAGGACTCAGGCTGTAGAAGGAGGACTCAGACTGTAGAAGGAGGACTCAGGCTGTAGAAGGAGGACTCAGGCTGTAGAACGAGGACTCAGGCTGTAGAAGGAGGACTCAGGCTGTAGAAGGAGAACTCAGGCTGTAGAAGGAGGACTCCGGCTGCGCCACAACAAGGCGTCTGCTGCGCGGGAAAAAGTGCTGCGACGTACATTGCAATTCCTTGCATGGACAGATGTCACCTTTGACTTTGCTTTGAAACTCGCAGCAGGATGAGTTGGTGGGAACACAGCTTTAGCTGGCAGGACTTTAGCAGGACGCCTGTTACATGTGAAAGAAGACATTTATACAAATCCATAGATGGAAGTCCAGTAAGAAACAGCACCCTGCGTGACAGCACCCTGCGTGACAGCACCAGTGACGGTCATTTCATAAAGAAATTATTGAGATAAAAACTTACCAGCAACACTTATTTACATAATTATTTAAACTTGTTCACACATAATGCACATACTGTAGCAGTCCCAGTGTAGGTAGCAGACTGTCTCTATACTGTGTATATGATCCAATCCATCTTCCATGTCCTTGGGATTCCCTCCGCACACATTTCAGATGCTGTTGTTGAGAGGGTTAAGGAGGCCCAGACAGAGAGGATCCAGGTCCATTCAACTTTACATTTCTGGACATTGGTATCTGCCTCTTATGGACCAATGGTGTTTTTATTATTGCATTTAAACTATTTGATTATCTGATTTGTGTTGGTTTATTCAACGGTTTTGTAAAGATAACTACTGTTGTGATCTGGGGTGATACAAGAATAAATGGAATTGAACTGAATTTGTGCAGCAACAAAATTGGGCCAAAAACACCGTGAACACAGAGAACCTTCAACACAGAAGGTTCTGGAGCAGCTGCACAGAGCGGTCACTCCCCTCACAGCCCTCACTTTCCTCGTTTGCTTCTCACTCCTCAATGTGAATTTTGCACTTTTGAAAATCACATTCATTTGAAGTATGTTCCCAGCTCTAGTAACGATGGATACAGTTTCTCTTCAGATTTGAGTGCAGTGTCTGTTGCTCTTTCAATTTTTTCCATTATACATTAGATGATTATGGCCCCACAATCTCAGTAAATGGTATAATCCCCCGCAGTCCCAGCCCCAGCCCCATGAGGGACATATAACAGTCAAGCATGATCTGAAATGTGAATCTAATCCACAATTTCACATATAGCTTTCTGAGAGGTTTGTTGTGATAGTGACAATCCCCAACAACAATAAAAACGTGACAATAGCAGTACAAAGTTCCAGTTCCAGCAGGTCGTCATTGAGTGACTTATTGTGCAGTCTGACAGCGGTGGGTATGAAGTTTGGTGAGAGATGTCTGTAACTTTTCATAGGTAAACCTCAAGTATGAGAGACCAGGTGAGAAAGAATGTTTTTAAGAATTTGTGGAAACTATGGTGAAAAATTTGTATTTAGTTAATGACAAACGTCCACCTCAAAACTTTTTTCTACACCCTTTGATGGTCAAATGTTTTCTGTATGTCTTCAGGTTTCCACACTGTATTTTGGTGATGTTTTGGGGCCGGCACTGAGCAACACAGACTTTAACACCCTCCAAAGA